>JAJKFI010000004.1:32878734-32891445 GCA_029204185.1 Lerista edwardsae | reverse complement strand
AAACCACGAAGTGCAAAGCAAAAAAACACACACACCAACACGAAGTGAAAAGCAAAAAAAAAAAAAAAAACGGAGCAAAAAAACAACAAGCCAGCAATGAGTTAAGTGGGTGGAGTCCACTAATTGTAACAACCGGAACGCCGTTCCGGGGCGTTCCGGCTGCATGACATCACTGAATAGAACTTTACATACATTTTTTGTGCTTCTGTTGAACTATAGAACACATACAGCCCCAGTGACACTGTACTGGTCCTAACCACAACACGACAGACTGCATGATTGACTTGTAAGGATTAGCAATATAATACCTGTATTTGGATTTCATCTGATAATTCTCTTGCCATCTGGTAAAATTGTTCAGCTGAAGGATCAAGGGCTTTCACAACAACCTTCAACCCTGTTCTTCCTTTACCTCTCCCATAAATATCCATAGCAAAGTTATACTGGGCAGAAAGCTGAAGAGAGGCCTAAAAGAGAAAACATCAGTGAAGAAATTCCACTGAAAATTTTTGGTGCTTTTAAGTACTTTTTAGAGCTTTGGCTCTAGATTCTATTAGCAAAAAAATATACTGTCACTACAGTAGACATCACCCTGTAAATTCATAGAAATATTACAGTTTCTGCCACATTTCACTGCAAAATTATTGTGGAACATATAGCCCAATCCTACATATAGCTGTGCTGCCCTTTACATCAGTGGAACATATTTCTGCTGTTGCAAATGGCAATATACCAGCTTGCTGTCTGTGCCACTGGCAGCCATTTTGAAGCCACTTCTGTTGCTTGCTACCTCCAGCAGTGATGGTATGTCAGAAGTGAGGGAGGGCAGAATGGGTCAGAGGAACAGGGACGTTTCTGGATGGGGGGGCAGGTGGGAAGCAAAACCGGGTGGATCCTATCAGCACCATCATATGTCAGATCCTAACCCCATTCCCTTTCCTTTGCTCTCTTTGGACTTGCACCAGCCAAATAGCTGGCACAGATCTGAAGAGACCCATTGGGGCATTGCAGGCTTGCCAAGGGGCAAAAGGACATGAAAGTTCCATTACTATGAGGTGGCCTCTAGACTGCCCCTCCCAGAGGACACAATGCATGTTCCATTCCAGTGGCTGCATCAGCTGGGGATGGGCTTAGCTAGGATGGTAAGGAATTTCTCAAACTGTGCGGCATTGAGATAGGATAATTATAAATCTCATGTCACTCCAGAACTGTGCAGAAGCATCTTCAGCTTGTACGGCACAGAACGACTTGCTATCTCAAGAGAAATTTGACACATATGGGGCAAAGAAGACAATTGTTACAGCCTGCGAAGAGACCTCCAGATACCATTTCTGCACAAATGATATAATATGTCATCTCAGGATTGGGTAGGTGACTCCTGCCACAAGGTTCCTCTGCAGTATTTCCCTATCTAAATATTGTCCAGTAGTAGTTTGATACAGTGACAAACTAACACACTGTGTGCCTATATGGAAGAGGCTGGCATATAGGAAGCGGAAGGTGTACATTTGATCCATTCTTAGGCAACAAATGTGACCACTGGAAGCAGAATACAGTATGGCAATTGTACCTGGTAAGAGATGCTTGCAAGACCTAAAGCTAGTTTTCTGCCAGCAGGAGGGAATGACAATCAAATGGCCATGAAACAAAACCTTCAAAGAAGACATGACCAATAAACACAATTGTTTTAGGAGCTTGGAACTTGGGCACTGGGATGATGCTGTAAAGGTAGACTAACAACAAACTGCACACTTGAGTAAAAGCATGCTTGAATGACTCAGAAGCTTTCTTAAGATCAGAAAATAAGGCAAAATAACGAACGTATGGATTACCTCACTGTATCTTGCCTTGACATCTAGGATATCCCTCTTAGTGACAGACCAGTGAAATGCTAACCCTGGTACACAATTGCCAAATGAAAAAGGAGTCTGATTACTGGTGATGCCCATCACATACACTGGCATCTGGAAAAAGAGAAACAAAGATTTACTTTTTTTACTTTAAAAGAAGTCAATAAAACCCAGTACATCTTTTTCAAGTAATTGTCACTAGCACAACAGATGTTAACATGCACAAGTAATAAATTACTATATAAAGTAACCAATTATATTATGCCATTGAGATCTTATTTTATTTTACCATCCAAACATTCAGTTCAACTAACCTGAGTGCCAGTTTTCATTCGTGTGATAGGTGCATGGATTCTAACAGCCTTAAGATGAATTACCTCAACTTCAACTTTAGCCTAAAAGGAAAGACCCAATGTCCAATATCAACACAATGCTCAACATGTCCATTTCCACCAGCTTCTTTTATAGGGTTGTTGTTTTTAAAGAAAATTCTTGCTTACCTCTACAGAATGATCCACAGGCAAGTACTTCTCTGTTGGTTAAGGGTCAATCAATCAATCAATCACTAGTATTTATATACCGCTTTTCAACACAAAGTTCACAAAGCGGTTTACAGGTAAATAGTAATAATAAAGCTAAATGGCTCCCTGTCCCAAAAGGGCTCACAATCTAAAAGAATGGAGAACACCACCAGCAACAGCCACGAGAAAGACACTGTGCTGGGGTGAAGAGGGACAATTGCTCTCCCCCTGCTAAATATAAGAGGACACCACTTGAAAAAGTGCCTCTTGCCCAGTTAGCAGGGTAGCCACATTTTGGCTAAAGACCAACTGGGATCAAATCTAAAGTTCAATATTAGATATCTAAAGAATAATCTAATACAGTGTTTCTCAAAACTGGGTCATGACCCACTTAGATGGGTTGCAAGCTGATTTCAGGTGGGACGCAAAGCATCTAGGGCAGGCATCATTGAAAATTTGGGAAGACAGGAGACAAGCAAGGGGTAGTGCTGTGTGTTTACTTTGCTTGTGTCAAGGTTGTAAATAAGCTTTTAGTCCAGCGCACTTACCATATCAAATCAAAAGAATTCAAACGAAAGCCCTCTCAACTGGATTCGACAGTACTAGGTGTGCATATTGCCAGGATGAAACCCCGGGAAACTCCGAGTACCAGAAGTGGGCCATTTACAAGATGCCATTCTGAGAATAGGCCAAAATGCATTGAAAAGTCCTATACGTAAACTGCGCCAGTCCCAAGCTCGGACACAGTCCAACCACAGGTATGACTGCAGTTTTTCTCAGAGCTGGGTGTGCACATTGCAGGAAAGGCAGTCCGGGAACTTTGGAGTACCCGGGGTGGGCCATTTCCACCAGGTTCCAGTCTGAGGTTTTAGGATTTTGCATGCATTTTGGCCCATTTACAGATTGGGACCTGGTGGAAATGGCCCACCCCGGGTACTCCAAAGTTCCCGGACTGCCTTTCCTGCAATGTGCACACCCAGCTCTGAGAAAAACTGCAGTCATACCTGTGGTTGGACTGTGTCCGAGCTTGGGACTGGCGCAGTTTACGTATAGGACTTTTCAATGCATTTTGGCCTATTCTCAGAATGGCATCTTGTAAATGGCCCACTTCTGGTACTCGGAGTTTCCCGGGGTTTCATCCTGGCAATATGCACACCTAGTACTGTCGAATCCAGTTGAGAGGGCTTTCGTTTGAATTCTTTTGATTTGATATGGTAAGTGCGCTGGTAAGGAACTGGACTATTTTTCCCCTTTCTGATTCACTTTGATATTGGAAAATGGTTGAGAAATTGCTCACTGTTGCATTATCAGGAAAGCAGAAGGTTCTGGTGTCACAAAGATGGCACTCCCAACCATGACATCACTTCCAGTGGGTCCTGGACAGATTGTCATTCTAAAATGACAATCTGTACTAAAAGGCTTGAGAACCACTGTTCTAGTATATCTGTAGATATACAGAACTTTTAAAGAGTAGCATTTTTCGTTTGTGTAATACAATAAATGGTACTTACACACAGTTTTAAACAAGATTTGTAAAAAAGAAGCCCTTGATCAGGTTCATAAGACAGTCATATCAAAATATTACCTGGGATACAACCACAACCTTGCCAGTCTCTGCATCAACAGCTTGAACCATCCCTGTTACAGTTCCATTGCCAATGGAGATGCCTGTTACAAGGCCACTGCTATTCACAGAAGCAATTCTGGTATCACTGATGGAGAAGATTATGTTGGACTGAGGCTGTGGACCTCCCTCAGAGGTTATCTGTAATAAGTCATTTGGACAAACCATTTTGTTAACAGTAATCACTGATGCAACACATTATAGTTTCCTACTCTTTTCACTCTCATCATCAACAGTAATAGCATATTTTTTTTTTGCAAAGGCCACTTTTCTAACTACTACTGCATCAGAGCTGGCTGCTGTTGAAGGACGTGAGTGGCTCACCCCCACAGTTGTGCCTGCAGCAAGGAAGAGGCTTCTCTAGTTGCTGCTCCTTTCTGATCTCCCCTTTGCTCTACACCCTCCTTATTTCAACCCATACCTCCTTTGAAGGGCCAGATGGGTGCACAGCCGAATGGCAGCGTCGATGCAACAGGGTTCCATTGACGTTGTGCACAGTGCTGATGCAGGAGCACCGATCCTGTTGTGCCCGCGCTGCGCCTTGGTTGCGTTGGCCGAAGCTGGCTGGCATGAGGGAGGCCCCGTGACCGTCTGGACACAGGATTAGTGGGGGGAGGGGAGTTGGGGCGGGACATGGGTAGGTCCAGGATTTGGCCTTATATAGGATTTGGCCT
The DNA here is from genome assembly GCA_029204185.1 of Lerista edwardsae. Taxonomy (NCBI): domain Eukaryota; kingdom Metazoa; phylum Chordata; class Lepidosauria; order Squamata; family Scincidae; genus Lerista; species Lerista edwardsae. The sequence continues at coordinate 32,886,776 of JAJKFI010000004.1, read as the reverse complement.
ATACCCATTCGGGATGCCGCATGGCCCTGATTTGGGTCACGTGGTCTCCTTGGATCTGTGCCTGCTGTTTGGCAGGCACAGATCCGAGGAGCGCATAGGGGAAGCTGGAGCCCCCTCTACAATAAGGGAATGAATGTTCCCTTGCCAGGGGAGGTTCCCATCTCCCCAACCCAGCATTGAATATGGTGCTGGCTGGCTGGTCGGCCTTGCCATTCCGGAGCTGGGTAGGATTGCACCCTCACTTTAAATTTATTTATTTCCATTTTTTCACGCACCTTAATCTTGAAGGTTCAAGGAAGCTTACTAAACTGAAAGGTTATTCATAATAAAAACACATGAATCCCCTGAGTCTGAAACTGCTGCTTCTGAATGCCAGGTAGGTGAATAATAAGACCTGCCTTATCTAGGATTTAATCCTGGAGGAGAGGGCCGACCTGGTATGTATAACGGAGACCTGGCTGGGTGAGCTGGGAGGGGTTAATCTTTCCCAGATTTGTCCGCCGGATTTCTGGGTACTGCAGCAGCCACTACAGGGGCGGAGAGGTGGGGTTGCAATGGTCTACCGGGATTCTATCCAGCTCACCAGTTACCCTGTTCTGTGGTCCACCGAGTTTGAGTGCCTTGTGTTGGAGGGGCGAGACAGAATAGGGATTCTGTTGGTGTACTGCCCGCCTTGCTGCCTAAGCTGACGGGGCTGATCTCGAGCATGGTTTTGGAGTCCCCCTGCCTACTGGTGCTGGGGAACTTGAATGTTCATGCCAAAGCCCCAGGAACAGCTGCAGCTCAGGATTACATGGCCTCCATGGCAACCATGGGTCTGTCTCAAAGAATATCTGCCCCAATACAACACATGATGCGGAACACAGTCTGGATCTGGTGTTTACTGCTGGGCAGGTTGATGATGATCTGGAGGTGGAGGAGATTAAGATCACTCCTTTGTCATGGACAGATCACTTTCTGGTGGGATTTAGGCTTGTTGCAGCCTCTCACCTCCGCAATGGCGGGAGATCGCATTCTTTGATCTGCCCTTGGAAGGCTGATGGATCCAAACAGATTCCTGAGGGCTCTGGGGGATTTTCCTGTTGCCAGCGCTGGAGATCCACCCGGCACCCTGGTCAATCTCTGGAATAGGGAGATGACCAGGGCCCTGGATGAGATCGCTCCCAAGTGTCCACTGTCCAGTCTCAGATAAAGAGCGGCTCTTTGGTTTTCTGAGGAGCTGCAAACAATGAAGTGGCAGGGCAGACGTCTAGAGCATCAGTGGCGAAAGACTTATGCTGAATCTGACCGGACATGGGCTAGAGCCCAGTTAAGATCTTATTCAAGGGCGATAGTGGCAGCTAAGAGGGCACACTTCTCTGCCACCATCAAATCTGCAGAGAACTGTCCAGCTGAGCTCTTTCGTGTGGTCCGTAGCCTTCTACATCTACCCCCCATACCGGAGGGGAGGAGCACACGGAGGCTCGCTGTGACGAGTTCGCAAAATACTTTGCAGAGAAGGTCAATCAGATTCGGCATGACTTGGACACTGCTGTGGGCATATCTAGTGATGTCCCTGGGGAACCTGTCTATCCTACTATTTGGGATTCTTTCCAGCTTGTAGAACCTGAGGATGTGGACAGGATTCTCTGGAGTGTGAGACCTGCTGCTTGCCAACTCGACCCTTGCCCAGCATGGCTAATTAGAGCTGCACGGGATGGGATGGCCAAGTGGACAGGGAGGGTGGTGAATTCATCTCTGAGGGAGGGGCTGCTCCCGCCTGCTTTGAAGCAGGTGATGGTTCACCCCCTCCTGAAGAAACCCTCCCTGGATCCCACTAACTTGAACAACTTTCGGCCAGTCTCGTAAATCCCATTTCTGGGAAAGGTGATTGAGTGGGTGGTGGCGTCCCAGCTTCAGAGGGTACTGGAGGAAATGGATTATCTGGACCCATTCCAATCTGGCTTCAGGCTGCCTTGGTTGCCTTGGTGGATGACCTTCGCCGGGGAATGGACAGGGGGAGTGCGTCCCTGTTAGTCCTGCTGGACCTCTCGGCGGCTTTCGACACCATTGACCATGGTGTCCTTCTGGGCCGGCTGGCCGGGTTGGGGCTTGGAGGCACTGTTCTGCAGTGGTTCCGCTCCTTCCTGGCTGACAGATCCCAGAAGGTGGTGCTGGGGGACTCTTGTTCGGCACCCCAACCTCTTAAGTTTGGAGTGCCGCAAGGTTCCGTCTTATCCCCCATGCTATTTAACATCTACATGAAGCTGCTGGGAGAGGTCATCCAGGGGTTTGGAGTGAGGTGTCATCAATATGCTGATGACACCCAACTTTATCTCTCCTTTCCCCCTGATTCTGAGGAGGCGGTTGAGGTCCTGGATTGTTGTCTGGAGGCAGTTGGGGGCTGGATGTGGGCGAACAAGCTGAAATTAAATCCAGATAAAACAGAGGTGCTTTTGGTTCAGAAATCCACAGCTTGGGTACTGGACTATCGTCCTGCTCTGAATGGGGTTGCACTCCCTCTGAAAGAGCAGGTCTGCCGTTTGGGGGTCCTCCTGGATCCACAGCTGCACCTGGATTCCCAGGTGGCGGCGGTGGCCAGGGGAGTCTTTGCTCAGCTTTGGCTGATTTGCTAGCTGCGACCATACCTGAGCTGCGCGGACCTGGCCACAGTGACCCACACCCTAGTGGGCATCCAGATTAGATTATCGCAATGTGCTCTACGTGGGGCTGCCTTTGAAAACAGTCTGGAAATTACAACTAGTACAGAACGTGGCGGCTCGGGTGGTTGCTGGGGCACATCGGTTTGACTCTGTTGAGCCGTTGCTTCGATGACTACACTGGCTGCCAGTTCCCTTCCGGACCCAATTCAAAGTGCTAGTTTTGACCTTTAAAGCCCTTTACGGCTCGGGTCCGGGGTATTTGAGGGACCGCCTCCTTCCATACAATCCTGCCCATAATCTTAGGTCATCTGGGGGGGGGGCTTTTGACTGTGCCACCACCAGGAGAGGTGAGAGGGATGGTGGCCAGGAATAGGGCTTTCTCTGTGGTGGCCCCCAAACTTTGGAATACCCTCCCCTTAGAATTAAGAACTGCTCCCTCTTTGGCAATATTTCACCGGGGGCTGAAGACATTCTTATTTCAACTGTTGACAGACTGGCTGGTTTTTATACTCTCTTTGTATATTTTTAGGATCCATGGGGCTTGTTGTTTTAAATTTTAATTATTTTAATATTGTCTTTAATTATTGTTTTTAATTGTCTTACTGTGATTTTATTGTATTTTAATTTTGTAAGCCGCCTTGAGTGCCCATGGGGCAGAAAGGCAGGATATTAATAATGAATTAATTTATTTAAAAGAAACTTCTCAAATAAATCATCAAAAGAGAAAATCCATGGCAAATACTGTTTCCATCCATATAAAAGAACTTGGACTGCTTTCACATTCAGACTTTTTAACAGGTCTGAAGATAAAGCATGTTCCAGAGGCAGGGAATGGTTATTGGGAGGACCTCCCTGCAGTCAGTTCTAGCACAGTTCATAGAAGGCATCATCAAGGAGCTGCTCTCCAATGACTAGACTGTGCGCAAAGTCATCTGGAGGTCCAGAAATAAGAGGACAGACATTGTTATGAATTTCCATAAATCATTGCCTAGGCAAGAATAAGTTCAGCACCATAATATTAAAAATAACTCACTTGAATTACTGCACCTATGAGCAAGGTGACTTTTCTTGGTATTAGTTTAAAAGGAGGGAAGACCTAGAAATGAAAGGAGAAGCCTTAGCATGATCACAGAATTCAACATTTCAGGGACTGCACTAACGTTTTCACCCCAATGCTTGCTCTTGTTCTGCTTGTGCAAATTCTCTTTGTTCAGTGTTTTCCTTGCATGTCTTCTTTCATTCTGCCATATCTGCAATAGCTTCCGTGTCTTGCAAATGCTGTTCACAGCACCCTGCTAATTCCTACATTCTCCACTTTCAGGCATCTCTCAAATTTTCCTCCTTTGAAGTACGATCCTGGTATCTGCAGATCCAATATCTGTGGCTTTAACTCACTGTTGGATGCCAACAGATACCAGGGTCCCAGTTTAAATGGCTTTGAAAGCAAAAAAGGTGCAGAAAATCAGCTTTCCAAACCACACAATTTACAAGCCTTTCAGGACTAAAAATAGCTCTAAAGGCCTACATCTGTTGTGTGACAGTTCCTTGCTTCTTCCAGGTTCACCCCAGAATGCATCACAGAACAAAATGCATTGTGGAAAAGAACCCCCACAGATACCAAGGTTCCAACTATACAATTTTGTATGTTCTTCACTTCTTTGTAGTGGTGTCCTGCCTGGCTTCCATTCTCCATTTTTGACTCTCTTATCTATCCTTCCCTCTCTAGTACCACATTCTTATTTTTCAATTTCAGTAATTTCATTTGAACCCTCAGTTTCTTTTCTGTAATTATTCTTTGTAATATCTATTAGATATTCAGCCTTTCAGTCCTTCCCTGTTCCTATTAGATACAATAATCAAGCCTTGTCTCATCATTTATCTTTGTGCCTCGATCTGTCTTAAAAGATATATTATGCACATCACGGTACAGGGATTGTTACTTCTTTATTGTACGTCACACTCAGGATACTATTGCTTCTAAATTATTTAAGAATACATTTCCTGGTTTCAACAAGCTCAACTTTCGCTTAATGAAATTTGCAATTTGTCCATTTAAAACTATTTTCAGATATTCTAATCCTTGCGAAAATAGTTCCTGTATAATAAAAACCAGCAGTTTTGTAACACATAACTGTGAAATGCAATGAAAATGTTTACTTCAATTTGCTGTGGAGCTGAATTGATTTTCTCTCCATCTTTGCCGGTGACAACTGCTGTAAGGCTGGTTTGACCTATGGCCATCCCGTGAACTGAAAAAGCAGCAGTGTATTCATCAGAAGCATCGCTGAGAGGTCTGCAGTATGAAAATACATTAATTAGACAAGGTGCTTTGTGTACAAAGGAACAAAGGAGGACTTTCTATAATAGGGGTCTAGTCTTGCACCTCTAGGTTTTGCTAATGAGGATGCCTTAAGTAGAATAATATATAACAGGCTACGATTAAAAGTGAAATGACACAGAAACTGGCGAAATCTTGGATAGGTTTTCTCAAGGACAATACACTGCTATCATATCATGATAAGATATTATCAGTCCAATGGGTTCAACAGTCAGGTTATTAAAGGAATCTACTCAAAACAGCAACTGTATAAAAATCTTTTAACATCATGAGGTGAAGAGAAACGTGATGAATAGAAAGAATGTGAACAATTTAATTTTTTTTCCAAATATGGCAAGATTATTTTGATTGGATCGCACTGATCACAATGCCAGGTTTCTTCAATTATTTCTAATCTTCAGTATATAGTCCAGTCAGGACAGAAGTTCTAATTGAGCATTTTTTTTCTTAAACTTTCTTAGGTCTCTAGCTAAACAGTTTCACTAATCAAGAGATCTGCCAAATAAAAAATTGTGATATTTAAAAGAAACGTTGTGATAGAGTCTAGAATAGGTTCAAGCATTCAGTCAGCATGTTAAATCTAGCAGTATGTGGAAAGCAGTATGTGAAAGCACCAGAGCGTGCTCTGAGGTGAGGGAAAAGCTGAGGTAAGGTCTGAGGAGGCCTCCATGACTACTACTCCACTGAGGGATGCAGCACATATCCCATGGGCACAGCTATGTCAGTGCTGGGAAGTTGATTAAGACTGCACCCTTAGGTATACAACTTTAAAAATTTGCTGGGACAGAGAAATGACCTTGCTCTTTGCTTTCTTTCCATGCCAGACAGGCTTGTGCAGTGCCTATTAAATTCCATGCCTATTAAATTTCCATGCCTATTAAATTCTTGTGCAGTGTTCTTCAGTCTTGGGGTTGGGACCCAATCGGTTTGCGAAACCTCAATTGTGGGGCCGCGGCAGCTTACAGGAATGAAAGAGGTTGAAGACCAGTGGACTAGAGCATCACCAGGTAAATCGAGAGACACATGTGTACCAGTTACCAGGACACTGTGTCCCAGTCCTGCCCTGAGGAGACCTCCAGAGGCCAAAACTCTCTGGCAGGATGAAGCTGAAGACATGCTGGGGTACATTAAAAACCAGGCAGCAATTTTAAATTACAATCTTTCAAACTTTTCATAATATACTTTAGAATTTACACTATTGCAATTGTTCTGTATATAATTTTCAATTTTTTTTTTGGTCTTTTGCCTCTAAAAAAATAAACAAAAATAACACTTACCTTAAGGAAATAATTTGAGATGCTGCTTTTAGGTTTAAGTTCATGAATGGGAAGTATTTTGCCAGAAAGTACTTCTTGGAGGCATCCAGCACTCTGACGTAAGCTTTAACGACTTTGCCAATTTCCACCTGCAATGCATTTAGAAGCATTCACATTTTCTCTAAAAGCAATACTCCCCATGTATCAACACCTTCTGAACTACATCTGCATAGCAATGAATGAGGGGCCAGAGCTAGAGCTATGGAAACAATAGCGTGTCGGCGCTGGTGCCGTTGGGCTGATGCTAGCAGCAGTGTTGGCCCAACAGCGCTAGGCAGAGGTGCTGCAGTGCCACTCCTGTGCCTGCCGAACTTGGCTGGTACGGGCTGGTATTGGTAGCAGCAATGCCATCAGTAGCAGAATCACTACTTTCCTCATTATCTGTGCCTCTGTACTTGTTATCCACTATGCAGAGACCTTTCAAAGGCTGCAGGGAACTTCAGAATGGCATCAGCGACCAGCACTGACCCCTTTAAAATGGCTGGCAGAAGGATCCCTGGGCATGTTTAAGGGATCCATGCTGGTTGCAGGTGCCTTTCTGAAGATCCCTGCAGCCTCTGGAAGTTCTCAGCAGCATTTAGAGATCTTTTGGCACTTCCTGCTGCACTCTGATAGTTTCCTGTGGGCCTCTGCTAGATTCTTCTGATGGCAGATAAGGTACCCCTTGCATGTAAACTCAGTGATCCCATAGGATCAGTGATACGTTATCTGCTCATTCACTATCTGCAAGGATTTCCAGGAACCTAATCCTAGAGGATAATGAGGACTGACCATATAGGCATATTTTTATTAGGTTTTTGGTCTAATTTTATACCCTGCCTTTCTACACAACTTTATTTGCACTCAAAGCAGCTTGCAAATAAAACAAGATCAAAAAATTAATACAATAAAAACAATTGCTCAGATGAACCATGATTAAAATTCCATTTCATAAAGAGAGTGTCAGAATACAAAAGCTTCCCTAAATAAATGTATGTTTAAATTATATTACTATGTGTAAATATATTTATGTTAAATATATTCATTTATGTTTTTTCTTGTTTCTTTTTTTCTTATCCTTATTTTTATTTGTTGAATGATACTTTGTGTATTGCTGAAGTCTACTTTAATGATGAATCTATTTTTTTTAAAAAAGATTTATTTAAACATAGTAAGTTTGAAATGAGTACTAACCTTGTCAACAACACCAACATATACTTCCTGTATATCAGACACATATACCTCGGCTTTGGCAAGCACAGTAGATGGCAGGCACAAGTCATGGATCATTACAGAAAGTGACCCTGGAAGTAGTGGATATACCTAAATTCCAGAAAGGAAAAAAAGTGTATAAAAATGATAATCTTAATTTGAATTTCTTTTACTTAAAACTAAAATGATTGTTTTTAGAGACAATAGCAGATAGGTCATTGGAATTGCAATAAGAGTTAGAAGGGGGATATTTCAATTATAGGCGACGTTTCCCTTTCACCCCTGCTAACTGGGCAAGAGGCACTTTTCAAGTGGGGTTCCTCTTATATTTAGCAAGGGGAGTAGAGAGTAATTGTCCCTATTCACCCCTGCGCAGTGTCTTTTCTAGTGGCTGTTGCTGGTGGTGTTCTGCATGTTTTTTTAAGATTGTGAGCCCTTTGGGACAGGGAGCCATTTATGATTACTATTTGCCTGTAAACCGCTTTGTGAACTTTGTGTTGAATAGTGTTGATTGATTGATTGATTGATTGATTGATTGATTGATTGATTGATTGA
>JAJKFI010000004.1:32853417-32878724 GCA_029204185.1 Lerista edwardsae | reverse complement strand
TGATTGATTGATTGATTGATTGATTGATTGATTGATTGATTGATTGAACTATAGGGGCAGAGCAGGGATGGGACAGGCAACAACCAAACTGCCAGTGCCGAGGTGAAGAGACCCTTCACCTGCCCTGCACCCTTACTGCGGGAGAAGGGAACGAACATCCCTTTCTCCGCTGCCTGGCTACTGCAGGATGCAGTGGTAGCTGTTTGGCTACTGCTGTGCCCACGGCAGCCAGGAAGCTCAGGATTGGGTTGTAAATCTGTAAACCATACTTAAGCGGACTAATATTATTGAGTTAGTGCAAAAAGCCTGAAGGCAGCAGTTGCATTAATGGACCTTAATGCAGCAGGTTGCCTCTGGTCCTGCCTTATTCCCATTGGCATCACTGAGACTCTAACAACACACAAATCATCAAGAGAAAAGGCCACTTTTACAAAAGATGATCTTACAAAAGGACAGTACAGACAAAAGCTTAGGGTAAAAACGAAGCATCTTCACTGTTGAGTATTTTTTGTTTTAGTATCAAAGCAACAAGTCTGTGAAGGCAGGACAGTCATTCCAATCCTAATGACTCCTCATGGACTGACAATATCACACCTTAATTGAAAACCATTCAACATTTGAATTTGCACATTTGAAAAATACCCTTAACCACAATAATATCTAGTTATATTTCTGCAAGGTACAATTTTCTATATTGTCATTACTCCATTACCTCCAGCATTGGCTGTCATGACATTTTACCATGCTCCATTATTTATAAAATGACCAAAGCAAACATATCATGCTGAAGTGAGACACTTCCTACACTATCACAACTTTCACTACAGGAAACAAGGAAAAATCACAGATGCAATATGGATTTATCTGAGATGATAATTATGTTCACCCCCAATTTTTTAATAAAATATGTATTTATTCTGCATGTTGAAAACAAAATGATTTTTAAATATTGTTGAAAATACATCCTCCCTACATTTAGAAATATATTTTTTCTACTCTGAATTATTTTTTATATTTTTATACTGTCTTTCCTCCAGGAAGCTCAAGACGGTATACATGGTTCTTTCCCTCCTTTTGTCCTCACAAAACTCTGTGAGGTAGGGCGAGGCTGAGAGAGAGCCACTGGCCCAAGGCCACCCAGGAAGCTTCACAGCTGACTGGGGATTTGAACTTGGATCTTCTAAGTCTAATTCAGACACAGACCCACTTGCACCACTCTGGTCCTCGAATTCACCCAGCAAAGAAATGTTAACAGCGAAAAGAAGAAATATTGTTCTATCCTGGAAAACACAGGTATCCCCTCAGGGCTGGCCTTAAGCCAATGTGACCAATGCCATCACACTAGGCCCTGCACCTTAGCGGCCCCTGCACCAGCACAGCAAGCATATCGCCTGCTGCTGCTGCAGCAGCATCTCTATGATCTGCAAGTCGGTGGGGCAAGCAGAGAAGCTTAACCTTGGGCCCTCTCACCTGCCCCTGCCCAAAATGGGCCTTCTGGAAGCAGTCGGCAGTGACATCATCATATCACCAACAACTATTTCTAGGCGCCATGCGCAGCACCACAAATACTTTTCTTGGTGAGTGGGAACCCAGTGGGGAGGGTGGGGGAGGGCTCACAGGAATGTCTCACACTGGGCCTCACCACTCCTGGAGCTGGCCCTGTAATCCCCATATCCACCGTTTCACTTATTCATGGTTCACAAATGCCCCCATCATGCAAATGACTTGTCTGATGGCAGCCCTCCTGTTGCTGTCACTTCTGTTGCCTGCAATTGCTAACAGGAAGCAGGTGTAGCTAACAGGAAGGGCTGAAAACAATGTGATGCTAATTCATTTGAATTAAATACCTAAGGGAGAAATTAGGAAAACTATGGACAATTCACAGTTCAATCCTAAACTGCACTGGCACAGTGAGACTGCATGGCATACAGTGCATCCAATGAGGCTCGGAGACGGCTAGTCGTCTCCTTGAGATAAGAGAATTTATTTCACCTTGCCCTGAGTAAAGCCTCAGCTGTCTCAGCTATTTTGGATTCATGCCAGCTATTTCTCTGGCACAAATCCAGGAAGCCCACCTTCTCCAACTCCCCACATCACCCAGTACAACCTTACCTGTGCCAGTTGGCAGTGCTCCTAGATGCAGTGCTAGCAGGCCAACACAGACTTTTGGGCTGGTGCTGCCAACTCACAAGTAGCTGCAAATGTGCTTTACAGGTCAGCTACACCAGCTCATGGACCATTTACAATTGCACTTCCAGTTACGCTAGTAATTCCAACTAGAAATCTTATTTCCACTGCATGCAATTTAAGAATTCCTTCAATATGCTTATAAAAATCACTATTCAAAAGACTTTTAAAGAAATATGGTACTTACCACTGCGACACCTTGAGCTTCTTCATATGTCACTTTTACCACATTAACAACACTGGTATTAATGTGAAAATATCCAGAGCCCTCCTTAATGAATAGTTCAGTCTGGAAAAATTGTTTTACGAATACATTATTTATTTTATATTTGCACAATGATCACTTTTCTTCCCCACTCTATTAAAAAAAATACAAAAACAATCCCTTACCTTGATAGCTGGATGATTATAGATTGTCACTTTTTCAGGAGTGACTTTTACATCTTCCACAAGTATCAGATCAATTGATGCAGACACAGATATGAAAGGTTCAAACTGAAAGGAACAAAGGAGACTCTGAACAAAAAGTTACAGCATAACTTTTATAGGCATTATATAGGAAAACACTGTGGTACCAGCTATTTATATAGACAGTTCATTTGCCGATGGCAGTGATCCCCAAAGGGATCCATGGCAACTAGCCCGGGGAGCCTCACAACCGCCCTCAATACATGTATAGGATTGTAGTTCTAATGGGAAGACATGACCAATGGCCCTGAAGTTCAAGGGAGCTGCCAGTCGAAACAGTCTGGGAACCACTGGTCTATGGAATAGGCAAATTCCATAGAATGGAATGGAACAGGAACTTGTTTTTTCAAGATACAAGAACTGTAGGAATATTTAAATAGCAGAAGTGTGAATGCTTCAAATTATAATTTTTCTAGTGAGACAACATAACCTAACCTCCATACTCCTCGTTGCCCATCACAAAATGTCCTTTCTCTTCAATGCAATTCAAACCCCATTGATATCTTCACTCACCATCTCTGGATTTTCCCATTTCACAATATTGTATGTAACTACCATGTGATGCCAATGTGCATTATAAACATCCTACCATAATAAACCTGCTGCAGCCCATGTTGGAATGATGTAACTTGCATCCCATCTGATTATGTCTTCTCCTTGAGTATTGTACCCCTCACGAATTCCTTACTTTAATTCTGCATTCATCTTAATTGCACAACCTACTTCCTCAACACACTTCCTTCCTTTCTGTAGAAACTTAAGACTGTACGCTCTCCAGGTAGGGACTTACGGGGGGGGGTGTATTTTCCTTAATGAAAGCACCACATAAGTTAATGGTACTATTTATTTGTTATGATTGTTATTGTATTGTTCCCTTCGGTCAAGAAAAAGACCCAGAGGGTGTAATCCTACCATTAGTTATGCATGGGTAAATGACATTGCTTTCAGTGAGACATATGTTTGAACCATTATGAGCTGAAGGCATTATGAGCTTGTAGACTCTGCAGGAAGGCAGGTAGATAAATGCAGAAGTCACATTGGGAATGCCTGTTTGTGTTTACTGCATAACCAATTCGCATGTTTGGAAGAATTAGGTATGCTCAGTAATATACTCATTCTTTTGAATACTCCTGCAGTGGTGGAAATAGTCAATTATCCTCTCAAACTTAATTAACATCAGTATGTGGTAAATCTTTACTTTGGCAAATACGGATTTCCTCCATTTTAATAATGACCACACCAAACATGTTTTAGAAAACCTCATACTTTAGAAAGCATGTTTTGAGTATGTGAAATACTGAACATATATTTTCATGGTGGAATCTTTAGAACAATTCTATAAGGCAGTGATATTCAAACTTTTTAGAACGGCAGTCGTGTTGGTACTCATTGGAAGTGATGTCATTAACCTGGAAGTGATGTTGTGGCAGGAAGTGGCATCATCAAGCAGGAAGTGCTCTCATTGTAACATAATAAAATGACACTCCTGAAATGCAAATTGGCATTCCTGGACTGCAGCAATTGTACAACCATGATACATCCCTGACAGAAAGCAGGATTAGGACAAAATATGATGTAAAAGCACTGAACGAAAAACAATTTTTTAAAAAACAAATAAACCCTGATTTGAAAATTCAAACTGTTAACACTCACAAAAGCAACATAACAAGAGTAAGGTCTGCAGTTTCCAAGTGGGTACCAACCCACAGTTTGAATAAGGTAAATATTATCTCCACATTGCAACAGAGGCTAAGATGGAATGACTTGTCAAACATCACCACCAAAGCAATCTGATGCAGGTCTACTCAGAAATATGCCTCACTGAATTCCCATGTAAGAGTGTACTGGATGGCAGTCCTAATAAGTTCACACCATAGGTGAGATTCTAGAGAAGATGATCACCAGCTCTCTCTCAAATACTCTTGGCAGAGCCGTCACGTCCTACCCCAGAGCCCTGGGGCAGTGATGTCATGGCTCTGCCTGTTTGCAACACACACACCCCCGTGATGTCTCCCTGGGGGAGGGGCGCTCGCAATCGGCAGCACACCTGCTTCAGGGAGAGCCCGGAGATGACTGTCTTTACGCTGCTTGCAGTAACCGTAACAGGGGCGGAGCCTGGGGCCAATCCTGCGCCCCCTTTTAGCACACCGCCTGGAGCGGGTGCTCCTCTGGCTCTGCCCTAGTTATGGTTCTGACTCTTGGTGTTCCTCCAGATACCTCTTCTGCATGTATAGACAGGCTTGTGTCTGTGGGCCTGGGCTTGCTTGAGCAGCAACTTGGATTGTAGAAGGGGTGATGAAACTGCTATTAGAAATGAAAGAATGCTGCAAAACGCAGATCTCAATGTGGATCAGGCTTTTCATATCAAATCCATGATGTAGGCCTCTTAATAACAGTGCAATACATTAGATTATGTCCACACATTTTTCAAGAAAAAAACCACTGCTCAATGAAACAAAATCCGCAACAGAAAGTTCCTATTTTTAAAAAGCCAGTCTATGCCTGAGATTAATTAACCAACAGTCTCTGACTATTAACTCATCACAACAATTTCCATTTGCAGTATGTTAACAAGGCCTCGGAGGCAATAATTTTAAATTAAATTTAAATTAAATTTTAAATCTTTCAGTGAAAATTGATCTCCAAATGAAAAAAAACCAAATTATCTCCAAAGATGAGACGCATTTATAAACTCAGGAAGGAAAATGTTACTGCTCCGATTTACTGCTCAAGCCACACATAACCCTAAAACCAGAACTGTTCCTTTTTCTTTTTTTCAAGGCAGCCATGAAGAAGATCAATTCCGTTTGGGGCGGCAGTGTGGGAGGAGGATGGTGGTGCTGCAGTCCCATTGAAAACCATTGCTCTGAAACCACAGGCGTGCCCCGGTATCCACTGGTTTGATATCCACAGTTTCAGTTATCCGTGGATACAATGGACACTGGGATGTATATTAAAAAGATAAGGGAACATTAAACAAATCTCTTTTTTTTACCTTGTTGCAGCAAAACCACTGATGTTCCCCTATCTTTAAAAAGGCACATCCACAGTATCCACAGTTTAATGTATCCACGGGAGGGTCCTGAATGGAACCGCAATCAATACTGGGCCATGCCTGTATTTTCCCTAAGTGAGAAACTGCCATTGGTACCTAATTAAAGGTTCTCCTCTCAGGTCAAATAATAATATTAGCACATGTATGTGTGGGTGTGGCGGGGAATTAAACCTCCCACATAGTGGTCCCAAGCAGGGTCAGGATCTCTATGGCTGCAATTTTTTTTAAGCACAATGACATTTACAAAAATAAAAAGTACAATGGGGAACAGGCTATAGCTCAGGGGTGCTTCATCAGCTTTTCATACCTCTGAATATACAAGAAGGCTTCATTTTCAAACCCTGGCATCTCCTGCTTGGGCTAGAAAAGTCACCTATCCAAAAAACCTGAGCTAAATGGCTCAGTGCCCAGCAGACGGCAGCTTCCTAAGATACAGGACTTGTATTACCCTGTATAGTTTTGCCCTCAAGCAGCAAATTGTATGCTTTGTCTTAGTTGAAGAGAAACCTTTATCCTTGATATCTTTAAAGTTCAATTTTTTGCACTCCACATGGATAAAGATAAGTAAACTCTATGATTGACAGTTTTCCTAGCATACTAGCTTACACTGCATGCTCCAAAATTCCCCCTCTCTTTTATTTCACACTATTTCAAGCTTTAAATAACTGTAACTTAGCCCATGACCGAAAGTTTAAGAAACTTGGGGGAGTTTCAAATGCAGTTTTTGACAAAACAGGGATTTGGGGAGAAAGGAGGCTACAAATAATTCAGCAGTCCCATTGGGTTCATGCACTTCGTTGACTCTCTTACAACTTTCTGGATTGTGACCAATGTGTTGTGCTTTGAAACTGAACACAGTAAACCACTCAATTTTCCCCTTGTGAAATTATAAATATATTTCCTTCCCAGTGCCTTCTGCAGTAACAATTTTTAATATTAAAGGCATCAAAAGCCGTTTCATTGATAAGTGTAAATCCAGAACCGAAGACTGGTTTTTGTGCAAACCTGTATTCTAAGATGTAATACTAAAAGGTAAAAAAAAATCTTTGGGCGATAAAAGAAATATTTTTAGAGAAGGTCTGTCTTGGGGAAACAAAAGGCCTGTCAAAGATTTCATTATGGGGAAATATATCAAAATATACGAAGTGACAAAAGCAAATATACCTCATTAAGGCAAGGAAAAAAATGCATTACCCGTTTATTCACTTTAGCGGCACTGAGATGAGAACGCAAATATCCAGTTGCAGTAGCAGATAGAGTTGTTGTTCCTGCTTTGTGATGAACTAAAACAGTTTGCAAACCTAAGAAAAAGTGACAAAAATTGGAAAAAGATCATATTTATTATTTGATGAAACATCAAAATACAGGAAAATGGCTTCTTAGGACCAAAACAAAGGATCTGTCTCCACTTCTCCAAAGCAACTCTGCAGAGAGAAATGTTTTGACCTGGTACATATACCAATTCTAGTCACTTCATCCAAACAATATGAAATTTAAGAGAATTGTACCATGCATTTTCTTCTGTCCAGTTCCATGATCCTTCAGAGTCAGCTCCATTGGCAAGTTGGCCTCTATGCTGGCTAATGAATTTTTTGTTGATTCCCAGGTAATGCTAAGGGAGCTAAAATTATCAAATTTATGCCCCTGTTGGTCATAAACCTCCAAAATCAATTCTGGGTTACGATAATTTGAGACAGGAACCTAGAATATAAATAATATGGTTTATAAACAGAACGTTGGTCCTTAGAAAAATATTTATGCACAAAGTCAAAGGCAAGTTATATTATGCTGTAATTCAAAAATCTTTATTTCTCAAACATTTCTTCTGTTGTTAATATTACCCTCAAAAACAGAAGGAAATAATCATGCAGGTAGGTAACAACTGTGTGGGAATAACCAGCCCAACTGGTCCTCATCATATGTCACTATGCTGTAAAAACTTCAGGAGCAACGTGGGATGAAACTGCAGAAAGGCTTTAATGCATATAGTTCCTAAATGTCACAGGTGGGCGTTCTGCCAATCATTACTTACCCCTTGCTTGTTTTGACGAAGCAAAGGACAAGAGAGACCTAGCTGAGGATTCACATAGACTGGTGCCAAGGTTAATCGGGAGGGAGTGGCACAGATCAACTTCACCGAAGCAGGTTCAACAGCCGGGAAGGGGTTAGTGACAGTGGGCTTGTTTCCAATTGTTAACAAGATTATCTACAGAAAAGCAAGAGAAAATAAATAGAAAGGAAATGCAATGTTCAGGATGTTTCTTTTACAGGTACACTTAGTTTAATAAACTTTGTTTTTTTTTCCTGCATAGTCCAATATACTAGAAACATTAAGACAACACGGGTTTATGCTCCAGTAATAGCCTCTACTGCTGACAGATAAAGATGCATTTTTTGACGTTTATTTTCAGAAAGAGTTCCAGACCATTATCAAAGCACAAACAGCAAATTGTTTACTGCTATTTTGCCCAACTTAACGTGAAAAAAATTAAGGTTTCAAGATTCTGAAACAGATGGCAGAGGTTTTTTTTGCCTCTAAGAAAAGGAAGGGAAAATTTGACCAACTTTCTACTGCCAAGGCAGCTGCAATGCAACCCAGAAGTAAGGGAACAGTTTTAGGCAAGCGTCTTTCCCAACTGTCATTGCAGTACCAGGGAGCAGTACTATAATAAAGGGCTTTAACCCAAGAATTGGTGATATGTTGTAACAAAGCTTACTTTTCTAATTCTGAAAGTTACAAAATTTCAATACGCTACAAAGGAAGGGAATCAAAGCTCCCAGGTTTCTGACTTATTGTCCTGCTGATCAGATTCCGTATGAGGTCCTTGAACCTGGGCTATGGTATGTGGTAGTGTGGTAATCCCTCTCAGTTGGTGAGACCACCAGCCAAACAGGAGCATCCTCTTTTCTGTCACATGGGCCTCCAATAATGATTTACCACCAACCCCCTGCCAATGCCTCGACTCTGCCCCTCCAGTTACTTTGCTTCCAAACAGTTTTCCAGCTTTTCCATCCCACCAGGAGCAACCTGCTGTGTGTTAGAGCTTGACACGAACCCTACCTGGAAATGCTGGGAATTGAACCTGGACCCTTGGGCAGGCAAAGCATGTGGACTCTCCCCCAAGACTTCATTATTATTTAGCATGGCTTTCACCTGTTACTAAACCAAAGAAGATCTGTGCAATCAGATAACCCACAAAAGGCTCATTCATGTGGATTTTGATTTGATTTTAAGTGGTGGTTTCTCTACAGATCAGAGAATATCAACTAAGCAATGTGAACGTGATAGCCCAGATCATTCCGGAATATACAACAAACATAAGGTGGTGTCCAAATCTTTGGACTATAAGGAATTCTTTTTTCAGTATATGTTAAACACTGACTACTTGGTAACAGCCGGTGCAATATTGTTTACAAACATGCCTCAGCATGGACATTAAGTTACACTTCCCCAAACAGATAATCAGGGTCTTCCTTAGGAGCTCCAGGGCCCAGCTGGAAACATTTTTGGCAGGGGCCCAGGTTCACAGCCAAGATATGTAGGATCTTAGAGATATAGTCTATAATAAATGTTACTTATATCTCTATGGTAGAATGGAAAGCAATTGAGACATGCACTTAAAAAGTGCATGTGCGTTACACGTTTTAATATAAATGTGCAGATGATCTTTGAAAAATAGTTACAAAACCACTTGTTTTACTGAAAGATTGTGACCACTGTGAAAGATTTAGGAAAAATATTAATTTTATTTTTATCCTAGCGCAGGGCTCTTTTGGGAGCAATTGGTTCAACTGGTTTAAAATTGTCCCTGCAAGTAATACATTTTATTATTACTTGTCCCTGCAAGTAATACATTTTATTTATTAATACATTATTTTATTATGTATTTAGTTTATGGGGAGCACTCTTGAGCGGGAACTCTTATGGGGAACTCTCTTGAGTTGCCACATGATCTAGAATTATCAAAACAAGCGCGGGTTCAGTGCCCCCTGAGTCTAAGAAACCATCTTGTACTCAGAAAGTACAGAGCTGTTAAAGCCTTAATCACCTTTCTTGACATAAGACTGTGAAAAAAGACTTATAACGTTAACATAATTTAGGAATGCTTAATTCTCAAGAGTGTAGCTGAGTCAGAATGTGTAAAGCACAGTAACTAATTTATGTGTTCAAATTTCATATTTGGTTATGACTATACATTACTTAACCCTTGTAAGTCTTATTTAGTATCCAACTAAAATTGTCACTCTGTGTAGCTGTGGCTCCAACAAGCACTGTATCCATCCCTCTTCACTCACTTGTTCCCCCAGGGCTTTGCATGATGCTCTAACCCAATGTTGGAAGGGATTCCTGGTTGTAGGTGGTCCTAGTAGGGATAAACCAACGTTCTCTGGATCTTCAGCACTGATGTTCCTGAAGAATTTAGATGGCTCTTGAACCCATGGTCTGGGTCCCCCTTCAAACAATATATCTTTGGAGGAGCCCAAAGTTACCAAGGCAAAAGAAACAGGATCAATGGCCTAGAAAGAAAACAATGCTAATTAAAACACTGTGAACCACAGACAATGCTAACAATCTCATCATAATATTATATCAAACAGTCTTATCACCTTGGCCTTTAAGTTTAAGCATTGATATGTGTATAATAAGCTTAGAATTTTTCAAATTAGGTAGCGCAGGACTGTTTCTCTCTCTGGCTCATCCAACCAGTATTGGTGTACCTGACCCAACTGACTCTGTGTATTTAAGCAATCAAAAACAAGCCAAGCTCCCTCGTGTTGCCAGCTCAAGTATTTCTAGAATTTTAATGCAGAGGTTCCCACTGTGGTGCACCCTCGGAGGTCTTTGATGGCACTCACTTGCCCGTCCATCAACCTGCTGCCGCCACCACCTAATCTCTGCTCTGTGGACTAATATGTTGACAGTATGGAGTACACATCCTTCCCCTTTTGTCTACACTTTTCCACTTCCTCCCCCTGAAATATCATGTGTGCAAGCGAAGCACCATCAAGCAAGACAGGTGAACGCAGTGGGACAATGTGAGATGGATGCAGTGTTGGTGGACATAGAAGATGGCAAGATGGGTGGCTGGTATGTGTATGTGCACAGATGCACGAGTGAATGGAAGCTGCATGCCACATGTGGATGAACAGACGGTGTGTGCATGTTTGAGAGATATTTTGTGCCTGGTTTCACCGCTGGGTGACTTTACAGTGGCAGCTGCCATCCTGTCTTCAAATTCCTGTGGTACCCACAGGCTCCACATTGAGGACTCCCAATTGACCTGTCAATGATTCAGGCTTATGAATTCATATCTTCTGTGTTTGCTTTACAGTGCTTACTGACAGTGAATTGACATTAGACACAGTTACTGGCATATTGGAAGAAAAAACTATATTGATTTACATCCAGTACAATCAGTGAGGCTTTCTGGGATGTAGATTAGTAAGGTAATAATACAGTTTTTATTCATATACATTATTTTAGGTTGCTTTGAGGGTTCTACAACTTATGCTAAGAATGTATTCAGATAACAAATTTTCCCATGAATAATTAAGAAGGGAAATGGGTTACAACTATCCTATAGTAACCTAACTATGGAAACAAGTCACATGAAAAACACGTATGGATTTGAATCTGGAGTGATTTCACTTTCACAAATCTTGCTGGGACTATTTGTTGCTGAAAGCTACACTGATGTTGCGCTCCTATTCACATTTGCTTGGAATACGTTTCACTGAAATTAATAAGACCTGTTACCAGAAGCTTACAGCCCAATCCTACCTAAATCCCTGCGCCAGCTTGGCTACCTCTGTATTCTACAGGGATTTCTGGCTGCTAGAGGTCTCCTCAGAGTAAGGAAACATTTGTTTCAGGGTAAGCTCAACAGTCACCATGGTACAACTTGGGCCTGCACCAGCGATATCACTGGCGAACGTCTGTGTAGCTGCTGAACCCGCCTGCCTTTTCTAATATATATAAGAAGCGCATAAACACCAGCTCTTCAGCTTAGAAACAGAGATGAGCACCGCCCCCTACAGTGGGCCACAACTAGACCATTTGGTCATGGGGAAACTTTTAACTTTACCTTACTCCCTATAGAGATGCTACATCTTTCAATTTAATTAATCAGTTTAATATAGACTGAAAAGTTAACAAAAAGGGTGCATCATGTTCTCAAAGAAACATACCTACAAGTAGTATAACATTTTATAATTCCTGCAAGCTCTGAACATACATTTGGGGTGTATTCCACATAGATAATATCACAGTAATCCTGGTGCAAAAGAATGAAGCTAGTTTAATTGCGAGTGAAAACTTTACCTCAAAACCCTTAAGATCTTTCAGATTAATTCACCAGTTTTCTTGCATCAGAATTTTACTTAAAAAACCGGCAGCCCAATCCAGAATTGCCTGGCCACTGCAGAACACCACTGCATCCATTGGCTGCCAGGCAGCATCTGGTGTCTCCCCAGGAGAAGGGGACATTCATCCCCTTTCCCTGGGGAAAGCCCCGACGCCTGCAATGGGGCTCCAGCTCACCACCGACTATTTTTACAGCAGTGATTCGAACAGCCCCATGTACAGCTGCCTGGGCTTCTGCCGGGGATAAGATCCAGTGGTGGAAGCCACTGCCAGATCCTATCCCCTCGTGAGGCTACCCCACCCTTCTCCCCACCCAGAAACTCCCTCCCACCCACCCAGACTCCCCGCAATGTTAGTGAGGGGTAACTTTACGTCTCACCGACATTACTTGGCTGCCTCTGGGCAACGAGGAGCTGGTGGTGCCGCAACATGGGTGATAAGAGCTTGCCACCCATTCTGCATGTGCCTTATGGCACTTTTATGACACCAGTGCAAGCAGTACGCACTGGAAGACTCTGGATTGAGCCTCAAATGAGTTGACCAACTATGAAGGAAAAGTACAGACTTACTGTTAGTGGCTGATAGGCAGCTATGGTGATACTGGCACTCAGGTGAATACGACCATGTGTATAACTAACAACAAGCGCTGTGTATCCTTGGACTTCAGCTTTTACCCTGACACCACTGCAGTAGTCAGGAGTCGCCTTCAGTTTCCCTGCCAAGAAAAGCAAACATGAATAAAGCACAAAAGTGTACAGAAACAAGACACAAGGAAGCAATTGAGACGTGGTCATAAAGCCCAAGCCTGAGGAACTATCAATAGCCTTTAATAATAGAAGAGAATATTATATGAACTACATATGCATGAACCAGCATATGGTTTCCCAAAGTGTGGTTCACGACCCACTGGTTGGTCACAAGCCCATATGTGGTGGGTCATGAGTTGGACCCTCCTGTCCTTCTGTGTATGTTTGCATCTAAATTGGAGCCATTCTGGAAAGAGGGGTGCAGGCTCAGAGATGCTGCTGGTGGGAATGACTTAGCAGGTGCCTCTGGAGACATCAGGATTGCACCAAGCTGGCAAACCACTCTATTGTTCTCTGTAGGCCTCAGAGTGGCCTGCTGAAACACACGGAAATTACTTCCAGTCAAACTGAAAGTCATTTCTGGCTGCTTCTGAGGGCCACTCTAAAGCTCATGGAAGTCAACAGAGTGGGTCACCGGCCTGATGAGATCCAAAGAAGGCTTCCAGAGGCACCTAGTAAGTCTTTCTGGCCAGCAGCGTCACGACACACCACAGAGGGCAAGGTTGGTCACGGTGCTGGAAAGATTGGGAACTGCTGAACCAGCTTGCCACTTGGATGTTCTCTAGGGCCAATTGATACTCACCCCAGGTCATACAGGAGGTCAATTAAGAAGCTCATCTGTATAGATACCATTTAATACTCCTAATTAATCATTTGCTATCCATAAAACAAAGCTTAATGTGTCAGCCGGCAGAATACAGGTTTGACTCTACTTGTCCTAACAACTGAAACAAATGCATAGAATTCATTTCAACTCACCCTGGAATGGACTGAACACGCCATGGTTTTCAACGTCAACAACTAAATCAAAATGTGAACAGTCACTCAGGGTGACCACCTGACTGGTTTCCACATTCATTAGGCCATTAATCCTCAGAGGCAACTCCAGGATCTGACCCACACGTGCCTCCACTTGACATGGTGTGAACTCCATGCCACTAGGTTCTGTCACATATACCTAGCAGAAAATAATGAGGTAAGACACTGCATGCAGAACAGAAATAATGAACAATGATGAACTGGAAAATTGAAAACTCCAAAAGTAGATTCCCTATCTTTAGCAGCTCTTAATTATCCGAGAGAGATCAGAGATCAGAAATTTTTATTGGCATCACAACCAATTAAAACATACAAACAATAATATAGACAACAAGTGACCAACAGTCACACATTATTCCATTCATGCAAAGTTAGCCATAGCATACATCAATCCCAAAAATACAATTGTGCAATTATTTTATGTCTTATAAATTAAAGAGGTTGTGTAAATGACTGTGCCTGCTGAAAATCAAGCAAAGATATTTGGAAATCATGCAGGTACATTCTTGTATTCCTTTTAACAGAAAACACAGCACATTTTGCTCCTCCCTCCCTGGCGGTCTATCTATCTGATCTAACCATTGTTGCCACAGGTCCTCATATAAACAGCAAGTAAACATCATATGAGTCTCAACGGTGCTGTTATCACAAGGACAGAACCTAATTATCCAAAGGTACAACCTTTCACATTAAGCTTTCTTGTGTTTTGAAAATGTGCGACTGCAGACATGAACTTTATTATAGTCAAAGGCAATTACGGCACAAATATTTTGCAAAGCTATTTGCATGTTACACATACACGTCTGTTACAAAGATGCATATTAGACTATTTCCTGGCTACCACACACACACAAAAAGAAGCCCAAAAGTAGATAGAACTATAACACTCATCAGTAATGGTGGAGACCCACAACTGACCAACCAAAGGACAATGAGTAGACTTTAAAAAAGTTCTTTGGAAAGGGACATTTTATCTGACATTTTCCACAAGTATTTCTTGATTGGGCTGTAGGAAAGAAGATAATTGCCCTGTCTTCTCAACTCTCTAATAAGTTCATTAGTATAAAACAAACGTGCTGGAATGATGAAAGTAATGTCACACCCACCACACCCACAAACTCAATGGGAAGTTCCCCTGGAAGGCAAGCCTTCCATCTACCAAAGCCTTTGGGTGTCTTGGTATCTTCTTCCTATCCAAGTTTATAAAACTTTGGTGCAAGTCCCATAAAATGATCCCAACTCAGAATCCGAGAACCACAGTACTGAATTAGATATCAATTTTAAAAGGAACAGAACATAGAGAATGAGACCTATAACATTCACTGGGGCTGAGATGCTGTACATACTTAAAGGTGCTAAATTCCCATTGAAATAAATTGGACTTAGAGATAAGAACCTGGGCATAACCATGGTCAAAGTACCCAGTCCTGAGAATCACAAAAGCTCCATTGTCTGCCTGGTGCTCATCTACACAAGGCCTTTTTCAAAGGAGGGGGAAACTTCATATAAAGGGAAAGGTGTAGGGCTGTTTTCTTCATTTCTCTGAATGAAGAAGCTGCGTGCATGAATGTGTGCATGCAACAGCTTGAGAAGGCTTATAAAGCAGGGTGACACCTCTAACTTATTTTATGTAACACAGAACACGTGAAAATGTCATCACAAACATGGGGATAATGAGATGCTTGAATTATATGTTTATATTTTTGTTCCCATCACAGACGGATAGCAACATCTCGTAACAACTGCTTGATCAAAGCTTTTCATTTGCCGTGTCTAACTTTAAGCCATCTGTCTACTGCTTCAGGTTAAATTGTTGGACCATATGGTAGAGTGTAAAAATTGTAATCCTCATGGAACTTATAGACTTGCATAACCTGATAAATCAAGGTCAGCAGACAGATGCTTGCTTCAAGCACAAAATGCAAAGCTTGAGCAGAGACGGTCCAAATCTTTAAACG
The DNA here is from genome assembly GCA_029204185.1 of Lerista edwardsae. Lineage (NCBI taxonomy): Eukaryota > Metazoa > Chordata > Lepidosauria > Squamata > Scincidae > Lerista > Lerista edwardsae. The sequence continues at coordinate 32,863,067 of JAJKFI010000004.1, read as the reverse complement.
GAAGACACTCATTTCATTTAATGCGTGTTTCTGCAATGCTCTAACAGGAATGAGCGCACTCCTATTGCTATGTGCTCTGAATCATGACTCTGAAAGTGAAGTTTTAATTAAACACATTATTTCTGAGTCTCCTACAGACAACTGTCATTTGCTGAAAATCGACTTCTTTGGGACATAGATACTGCATGGTCCGCACATCAGTGAGACTGCAAACTAAACCCCAGCTTGTTTTAATAGTGGTTTAACAAGAGGAGAACATTGCAGATTAATATTTAACAACTATGCTTAATGTCCTTTTGAACTACATTTGGGAGGCTAGATATACTACTTAAAATAGATTGAGAGCATGCTGTTACAGGCTTTAAAGACATTGCAGTTACAATTACAATGAGCAAGACTTGCTTAGAAAGGTATCTCCTGAAACACATAGTACCTTTATACTAAAAAGAGCTGTTTAGTGGTTGGCTTTTCATTTTGGAGCAGACATTATAGTCCAGCAAATACACTCTAGCAAAAGGATTTTTTAAAAACAATACTGGGATTCTCCCAGAACCTGTTTAGAATTACAGGCAAAAGGGTTTGCAACTCCATTATTATACATCAGTTGCTGTATTATTACAGCCATGCTGCCTGAAAGATAGGTGTACAATTAGTTCCTGATAGTATATTCTGAACAAGTTGTTCCTAACAGACCAATCCCCGCCATAGCATGCAGCTGTGCAAAAAACAGGCTCCACTGAATGCTATGGTGGGAGAGGGGCAATCAGGAGCAATGAGGGAAAATGTTTTCCTTAAACTCCCATAAATCCCTCAATCACTAGTGGGGCTCCTTGGACCTTGCCAGCTTTTGGTGGTGAAAGTGGTAATGGACAATAGGGGCGTGTCAGCTGGCTCCAGAGTGGGTAGCATCTGGCATGAGTCACTCCCACTGGGTGCCAGTCCCTCCTGCCTCTGACATGTTCCCAACCCTGTCCTTGATCCCTTCTACCCCTCTGCCTTGTTCTGCCCACTCAGCCAACTTACCAACATCTTTACTGCCACTGCAAGCGGGGCCCATCCCACCATCTGCAGCGGTGGCCCAGAAGTGTGCGGCTGCGTACACTTCTAGAATGGTGTTCATGATTCCATAAAGCATGCTCCATCGCTGGTACACTAGTTCCAGATGCAGTCATACCAAATAGGATTGGGCCATAAGACCAAAGACAATCTCTTTCTTTGCCTTTATGTACACAAACATGTTATGGACTTGAGGATCTAAATCAAGGGTCTCCAAACCCTGGCCCAGGGGCCAGATGGGGCCCTTGGAGAGCTTCTATCCAGTCTGCAGCCAGCCCCTGGTTCCCAATGAATATCTGGCCCTCTTGACCTTGCTGGCATGGGCGGCACTTTCCAAGCTATGCTCTGGTTGTGTGCAGAGGTCCTGCACACAACCTCCCTGGCCCTCAGAATGCCTCCAGAAGGCCAAAAACCTCTCTGATTTTCCTAAAGACCCAGAAGTGACATTTTTAGGTCCTCTGAAGGTCTTAGACAGTTCTCTGTGGGTTGGGAAGGCCTCCCTGGGTATCTCCCTCCCCACGTATTTCCCTTCCCTTCCTTCCTGTACTGGGTATTTTCCAGAATCTGCTGGTTTTGAGATATTTATTCCAGCACATTTAAGTAAGCTGCTTGTGGGAGAATGGGAATCCATTAAAATGTGTGTTATTTTTCTGTGGTATGTGTTGGGTATACATGGTATGTGTTGTGCTTGGAAGAATCCTGGAACTTTGAGCCCATTCATTTATTCATCTAAGTTCCACCTCTAATGTATTTATTTAAATTTTATATTTACATTTATTTAATTTATTTTTCTGGGCCTTAACACTGTGCCAGATATTTGATGCAGCCCTCTAGCTAAATAATTTGGAGACCCCTGATCTAAATGATGGTGTCAACCACTTATACTTACTGTTGCTCTCAGTATCTACTTTTGCTTATGCTATCAGAGACAGCTTCCTCCACCTCTGCTGGATTTCTTTAAATGCTTCGAATTTATTCACCACACTATTTTTATTTTGTTTTAAAGACTTGCAGTTAATCTACATGAAAACATCAGGGGCTGAAGTTCTTGGGGAATTAATGGGGACTAAATTTGGCTATAGAAAGCAGAGTAGTTAAACCCCTGCTGTAATCTATCTTGAATCTCTATTACTAAAAGCAACATTTCTCAATAATGTAAACGTGGTGAAAAGCACTACTGTGATTTTATTACAGAAAGTACCATTCACTCAGGAGATACAGACTGGATCTGAAGTATTGTGCAGAGAGTTCCATATATTCATTAACATTTCTAGGTGCCTAACAGAAGAGACATTATCTGTACAATCCAATAAGCCACTTCCTAAACCCAAGGGAATGCAAAGAATGAACTCCAATGTAGCACAAGGAACTGTGATTAGAAAAAAACCCTCCAAGACATCCTAGTATGCAAAACAAATGTTCCAAAGGGCAGCCACAGGAGTTGATGGGGTTGGTACATGCGAATTCATTTGCTTTCATGTATGCTTTCATTTTTGCATGATCCCCTCAATGAATTTAACCTTATTGTGCAAAAAGATTCTGGGTTGAATCCAGAGAAGCGCAAAAACAGAGCTCCATTAATTCACAGTGGCTTTCCTGCTAGCTTCTCCCCAATGCATCCTCTTATATCACCTGTAAATTCATGCTTGAGATTTTGAGGATTCTCTGGAAAAGGATAGGATGTAATGCAGTGATCAGAATTGACAGAAATTGGGGGAGCTAATTGGGAAGAGCCTCACCGATCATGCTAGGCCTCTTTGGATCCAAATGTCTGTACCGAGTAAATTGCGTCTTCTCTATCATCCCCACATTTTCAGCACCTGACACTGTGGACATGATGATTCTTGCTTGATTAGGTCTGCAAACGTCACAGGCTTTTTAGTTTGATAAGCTCAGACAGTGCCAATCTCCTCTTCGGAAAATTAGGGGTGGGACTGAATCCAGGACCACAACAGATTAATCATCTGTTTGGCAGGTGAGTGCAGAAATCCTCATGGTGCTGTGCGTGAGGATTTCTGCACTCACCAGCCAGACACATGATTAATTTTTGACATAACTACAGCTAAGAATGGAAAACCTGGTTCCATAGATGCCTTAAAAATGTACAAATTCAGGGCGCAATCCAACCTGGCATTGTGCTGGACCAGCGCTGTTGCAACATGCCGTAAGGTACGTCTGCACCGCTTATTCTGTCACCGTGAGTGGAGAAGGGTGGAGACAGGAGACAGCCATTGGGCCATATCCAAACCCCCATCCACGGGCTAGGTGGCCCCAATTCAGGCTGCTCCTCGCTGCATGGACTTGTGCCTGCTATTTTGCTGGCACAGATCCAAGCAGCCCCATAGGGCCGGCTGGGGCTTACCCTGCAGCAAGGGGACTTTCATCCCCTTGCTCTGTGCTGAGCTGCTGCTACCTCCTAATGTTGTTAGGATGCAGCCCAGGTGAGCCAGCCTGCCTATTCCAGTGCAGGTTAGGATTGCGCCCTCAGTATTAAAGGAAAAAAATGCAGATCATTCAGAATGACTGTTGAGAAACCTGTTTCCTCCATGTCTGGCAAGGTAATGTTTCATATAAGTGAATTCTGTGTGCCTGCACTTGCCAATTTGCAAGGAGTATAGAACATAAATAGAAGTTGCAGTAGTCTTCTTTTCTACTTCTATAGTAGAAGTACTTCTATAGTAGAAATAGTCTGCGTTTCAACTTCTATAAAGTGATGGCTAATATTTAATCAGATACAAATACATCAATTCTAGTATCTGCCCCATGGATAGAACACAGCATTGTATACCTGTGACTTCTACCTGAACTTCTCTTATAATTTTGGTGATGTCCAACCTCCTTAAATTCTACCCTCCTTCTTCACATGTACAGGCCTGTGTATGCCAACCTGCTTCTGAAATATTGTTAGTTAGACCCAAATGTGCTCAGTTCAGATTGTGACTGTTTAACCAACATAAACAATTCATCTAGGAAAGCCTTCTCCTGTGAGAGGAGAGAGAAATATGTCCAGCATTTCCTGCCTGCTCTGAAGCGCGCAAATGGAAGTCCCCAGGCACAGAAAGGGTCATGACCTCAGAATTCCTCTGCTTCTTGACTGATAGTACAAGCATGCCATCTCTACAACTCCTGATAAAGACAAATTGAAAGAAGATGCACAGTAAATACTGCTTACCTTCATTTCCCCATAGTGCAATGGATTCTGAACGTCATTGGCACGTATAACACTGACACCAATCTCATTTCCAGTTGTCATTACTCCCTTGACAGTTACTGTAGCAACATTTTGATTAGAGGATGACCAAGAGAAATTGCCACTTCCACCATGAGCCTAGACCATAAACAAAACACAGTATTTCGTATTACTGAGGTATGTTGGTTATAAAGTAAACCCAATTACGCATTATCGAAATTACTCAAGCAAATTATATGCAAGCATAGTCTAGAATAGAATTGCTGGGCCAGAAATTCAAAGGATTTGAATTCAAGGGGAGGCCAACAAATTCTTACCCTCACCATGATCCGGATGTGCTAGAGATCTGAAATTTAGTCCACTGTCTTCCTTCTCTACATATTCACCTCCTAGGGCTGTAGTACTTCAATGCCTTCTTTGGAGAAGTCCTCAGATACTACTCCATAGCAGTAATTACCTCCTCCTCATTGTGGAAACTTCTTCCACGTAAATATTTCTTCATATTCGGAAACAGGAAGAAGTCTGAAGGTACCAGGTGAGGAAAATATAGGAGTGGGGCAGGGGTTCAGAGCCGCAATTGCACAACAAAAGTTACTGCATCTGCAGGTTGGTGTGCAGGTGCATTGTCATCTAGAAGCAACAAACCTTTAGACAGCAAACTGCATCTTTTTTCCATGATAACATTTCATGGAAATGTTACAAACGTAACATTTGTAGCAAGTTCCTGTAGTAAGACCCTGTTTTGCCTACCCTTTTTGCAAGTAATCTGTCAATATTACACCTCTGTTGTCACAACACAGAGATAACATGACCTTGCTAGTTGACCTTAGCATTTTGGGGGTGGGTGATAGGGCATGTTTCCATGTTTTGCTCATTTCTTTGGCCAGAGTCATATATACTCATCATTCTTCCATGGACACTAAATGGTTTAAGAAGTCCTCCTCATTCTTGCGGTACAGGTCGAAAATGCTCTGTGCACATTTCACGCGTAACTGTTTTTGGAAAGGAATCAGCAACCTGGAAACCCACCATGAGGCCACCTTGCTTTTGCATAAGATGTCATACAATATGCTGTAGACTAGTGGTTCCCAAACTGTGAGTCGGGACCCACCAGTGGGTCGCAGGCCAATTTCAGGTGGGCTGCAAAAAGCCATATTGAAAATATAGGAAGATGGAAGGCTGGAAAGGGGGAGGGCTGTGTGGTGGGTTTGCTTGTGTCAAGGTTGTAAATAGGCTTTTTTCTTTCTGGTTCATTTAGCTATTGGAAAATGACTGAGGCTGCAATCCTATGCCTCCCTGAGGCATCTGGTGGGCCACTGTGAGATACAGGTAGCTGGACTAAATGAGCCTTTGGCCTGATCCAGCAAGGCTTTTTCTTATGTTCTATCCACACTTACCTGGGAGTAAGCCCATTGACTATATGAGACTTACTTCTGAGTAGACATGCATAGGATTGAGCTCTGAGAAATAATCCAATGTATTGCTGCATTCTCAGGAAAGCAGCAGGCTCTGGCATCACAATGACAGCACTTCTGGCCATGACATCACTTCTAGTAAGTCTTGGACATTTTGCCATTCTAAAAGTGGGTCCCGGTGCTAAAACATTTGAGAATCAAAGTTGTGATACTAACTTTCACCTCGCTAGCTAAGAAATTAAATGCCACACGTCTGCTTCAAGCACTAGCTGCTGAACTTTTGTCACCACACTCCTGTGGCTACCGATGGACTGCCTTATTTTGAGTCATCCTGTAGACTGGTGTGACCTGTTTCCCGTTTCCATTGTTTGACAAGTCTCATACGATGGACCATCCTTGCCATACACAGCTGACATCTCTTCATGGATTGTTTATGCAGATTTCCCTTGAAGAGGGAGGAATTGTATTACAGCTCGACACTCAGTTTTGTCCTGCATGATACCTTCTCCTACTCTCATGGTTCTAACTCTGGTTTAACAGGGCTGATAATGACAAAAACTAGCATGCATATTATGACAGTCCCCACCTATAATTGTGTAAAATTACAGATATCCGGTATACCTACAACATGGTGATAGTAAGAACCTTTTGACCTGCTGTCATATTGAAAGAAGCATAAGACAATTGATACACCACTGTATTTAATCTTCCCTTCACACACATATGCCTTTCTTCTCCATTGTTTTCATGACCACAGATAAAAGCCTTTTCCTGTAGTTGTCCCTTTCCTGCAAAAATTTTGACACTCAGAGATATCTCAGTGATGAATGGTGCTTGTAGTCAGCATGTCATTTCACAAGTCAGCACACAAGAGGTCCAGCTTATAGGATTCGTGCATTTTTAGAACTCAGATTAATTTCCTTTCACTGAAAGCCAGAGTCAGTCAACAGAATCATTTTAAGTCTCAGTGCAGCTAACCTGTGTACTGCTAAAAGTATTTCCTACCAAGGGGAATTGTTGAAAAGTATAAATGGCAAAAGGGGGCAGAGAAAAGGGAGAAAATTGATTTCTTGCTGTCATCATGTCTTTATTTTTAGCCTTAAGGGGCGGTTAGCTGCATACACTGGTGGCTTCCGAAATTCATCAGAAGTCAGTGATTGACAACAATGAAGAGTACCTGTATTTACTACAAGCCTCACAGAGGTTGGAACGATTGTGCACATTACATCTTTAGTCAGCCTCTCTTCAGATTCAGTAGCTATAAAATCTGACTTCCGTTTTAAGCCCTTTCCTGAAATCAAAACTGTAACGGTTATAGGAATTGTTATGTTTCCTTAAAAAAGCATTTATTTTGGGATGCCTTTTTAATATAGGCATAAACAAAAAACAAATAAAATAGTGTAATGTCCCAGTTTAAAATATGGTGTTAAAATGTTACATTTCTTAAGATTTTTTAAAATTTTACTTTTGCCTGAGCAAGACGAAATTTACATTTTTAAAAAATAGTATCCAACTATAAAAATGAATGATGACCTAACACATAAAGCAGCAGGATAACTCTGTACGCTATGGATATCAAAGAAGTATACCATCTGTTTCAGCTCTGTAGTTGCAGAAAAAAATACAGAAACATTTCTCCATCATCCCAAGAAGCACATCATTAACGTCAATCTGATCTATGTAATTAATTATGGAGAAAACACTAGCAGCAGAATCGAGTATAGCACCAAATCCTCCCTTCCCCTCACACTGTTTCTGCATATGGAATTCCATCCTGTTAACCTCCATAGCAGCCTCCTTCCAGCGCACAAGCAGCAGCAAAGTAGGACTGCTACACACAAAAGGCATGCACTGCACTGTGCCAAGAATTTGCTAAAACGTCTCTTTATTTTACAGGCTTGATTTGCCCAAATGATCAAATACATCTAACACCCTGAATACAATCAACTAATATAATCATGCTACACCTGCTTGAAGCTTTAATTATGCATTTTTCAGGTTTGGTGACAGCTAATCTATGAAGCATAATGTTCCTATATTAGCATTATAGTTTACATAAAATAAGAGTAAAACAAAACTGAAGTAAAATTATCACTCTGTGGGAAGATATAGCTGAAGGAGGACTGAAAAGTAGTGAAAACAACATGTTTTTTTTACAAAGTTAAATAGTACAAAAAGAGAATGGATAGGATGCTTTCTTTCCTATTACATACTTTGTTATACGACAGTCTGAAAGGCCTACTGAGTTTAGGAAGTGGGAGAAATTGTGACCCCTCTGAGTAATTTCAATCCATTGTGCAAAATATGGGAGGCACTTTACCGACACTTCAGTTTAGGATTCATTGTATGAGAAGAATCTTATCACCTACATATGTATTGTGGACAGTGAACAAGTTGTTATTACTGCTGTAGAGGAACAGAAGTGACTTCAACTTTATTATTCCCTTACCTTACCTGGAGGAGACCACTGGGACTGGATGCAGCATGCACTCCAGCAGAGAAACGGCATTATCGGGGGTGGGAAAGAATAGGATAGAGGCCTTAAAGTTTGGAAAGAAAAATAAAGTTGATACTTTTAACGAGATTATTAAAAGATATCAACTTTAATGAGATTATTAAAAATGTCTCAACTTTATTTTTCTTTCCAATCTTTAAGCTATTTTCAACCAGTGTATCATGGCACATTGGTCTGCCACAAATGGTCCACAAGTGTGCCATGGGAGTTTTGGTGAGGGTTATATTCTAGTAGAGCCATTTGGGGATGTGAGCCCCTGGCCAGCAGTGCAGTGAGCCTTGACAATTGTCAAAAAACTAATGGCGTGCCTTGGCAATTCAAATGTCGTGAGGTTGAAAATAGCTGAGATGGGGACATTTTTCTGCAGCATGTATGTTTCATGAAGATGCCTCTTTGGAAGGGAAGAATTCTAGATGGAGGCTGACCAAAATATTACACATTTTTGACAAACTTAATCATATTACCTGTAAAAAAAAATTGCTTGCAGAATAGTATACAAATTGCTTGCAGGTCTATCAAAAGATGAGTCCTGTTAACCTCATTCTTTTGAAATGGCTGAAGTACGAAGAACAGTCATGGTTGAAGAGTCTACCTATACATTAAGCCATGGCCTCTGCCTTCCAACAAAAATGTTACTGCCATGGTGAATGAAACAGAGGAAGTGAAGTATGTCAATGCCAGAACTTTAGGGAGATGCTTATTCTTCTCCAGATATCCCCTTGGCAGACAATACTGCTAATGTATGCAGCCTACGTGCCCTAAACCACAGGCGTTTATTTGTTTTCCTTTTGTCTCTTTCTACTACCACAGGTTACATTCTACAATCATATTTCATTTAAAGGAAGACCACTTAATCAGAAGAGTGTGCCATAAAACAAAATGCAGTTTTTAAAACAGCAGGTGCCAATTGCCACAAAATAGTAATGACATTCCCCTTTCTAATGGAAATAGGGTTGCAGCCTCAACTGCTGATAAGAAACACTAGAATCACATAGTAGCTGATAGCTAAGCTGATTGTTTTCTGCATTTAGATGGCTTTCAACACTTACCTTTATTGTGTACTGATAGGCTCCTGCCTTTGGCTGCCATGGAAACGTCAAAATGCTTGGTGAAAGGGCAATGGGAACATAAATGTCTATTTCTTGCTGGTTTAGTATTGGAACAGGTAATGTGTGAACACCGCCATCCTATAAAAATAACATACAAGAAATAATTATTGCACTTATTTGAAAGCAACTTTTGTTCTCACTGAAAAATAAAAAAAATTCACAGAAACTTAGGGTTGCTTCACATGTTATTTTTCCTGACACTTACAGTATGTGAAAGGAATCAGAAAATACCATGTGTTTTAGGGATTTCTACCTTGACTTCCTGTCATTAAAATGACGCTTTCCATTTATAACTAGTGAGACTAAAGGAACTAAAGAATGAAGTAAAGGAACTAAAGAATGAAGTTACTGACCTCTTTTTTTTT
>JAJKFI010000004.1:32823483-32848417 GCA_029204185.1 Lerista edwardsae | reverse complement strand
TGTATTGTGTAATACAATGACAATAAATAATAATAATAATAATAAATAATAATAATAAAATAATAATAATAATAATAACTAGAGTATGCAACTTGTCCCTTAAAACAGCCACAGTGCCTGAGGATTGGAGGATAGCCAATGTCATGCCAATCTTTAAAAAAGGGAGGAGGGAGAACCCTGGAAACTACAGGCTGGCCAGCCTGTTCCAGGTAAGATGGTAGAAAGCCTCATCAAAGATAAAATCCTAAAACACTCAGAGGAACAAGTCTTGCTGACAGAAAGTCAGCATGGCTTCTGTAAGAATAAGTCTTGCCTCACAAACCTTTTAGAATTCTTTGAAAAAGTCAACAGGAATATGGATGTGGGAGAACCTGTGGATATCATACATCTGGATTTTCAGAAAGCGTTTGACACAGTTCCCCACCAAAGGCTGCTAAGGAAACTTCACAGTCAGGGAATAAGAGGGCAGGTCCTCTTATGGATTCAGAATTGATTGAGGGCCAGGAAACAGGGAGTGGGGGTTAATGGGCAATTTTCACAATGGAGAGAGGTGAAAAGCAGAGTGCCCCAAGAATCTGTCTTGGTGCTTTTTCAACTTGTTCATAAATGACCTGGAAACAGGCATAAGTAGTGAGGTGGCCAAGCTTGCAGATGACACAAAACTTTTCGGGGTGGTGAAAACCAGAAGGGATTGTGAAGAGTGCCAGAATGATCTCTCCAAGTTGGGGGAATGGGCAGCAAAATGGCAGATGCATTTCAATGTAGACAAGTGTAAAGTGATGCACATTGGGGCAAACAAACAAAACTTCACATAAAGGCTAATGGGTTCTGAGTTGTCTGTGACAGCTCAGGAGAGAGCTCTTGGGATGCTGGTGGACAACTTGATGAAGGTGTTGACCCAGTGTGCGGCAGTAATTAAGAAGGTCAATTCCATGCTTGGGGTAATTAAAAAAGGGGTTGAAAATAAAACCACCAATATTATCATGCTATGTACAAATCAATGGTAAGCCACATCTAGAATATTGCATACCGTTCTGGTCACCACATCTCAAAAAGGACACAGCGGAGCTAGAAAAGGTGCAGAAGAGAGCGACAAAAAAGATTACAGGGCTGGGGCACCTCCCTTATGAAGAAAGACTGCAGTATTTGGGGCTCTTCAATCTGGAAAAAAGGCGCCTGAGGGGGGACATGATTGAGACATACAAAATTATGCACGGGAGGGATAGAGTTGATAGAGGGATGTTCTTTTCCCTCTCTCACAATACCAGAACCAGGGGACATCCACTGAAATTTAGTGTTGGGAGAGTTAAAACAGATAAAAGGAAATACTGTTTTACCCAGCGGGTAATTAAGCTATGGAACTCCTTGCCACAGGAGGTGGTGATGGCATCTGGCCTACATGCCTTTAAAAGGGGACTGGACAGATTTCTGGAGGAAAGGTCCATCGTGGGCTATATGCCATGATGGGAGGTGTAACCTCCTTACATTAATAGTAGGCTACTTCAAAATGCCAGATGCAAGGGAGTGTCAACAGGATGCAAGCATCTTGTTGTCTACTGAGCTCCCTTAGGCACCTGGTGGGCCACTGTGAGATACAGGAAGCTGACCTAGATGGGTCTTTGGCCTGATCCAGCAGGGCTCTTCTTATGTTCTTATATTCTTATGAGACAGGCATATGGACTGAGAATTTGACACTTGTCATGGCCTACTATCTGTGTCATAAAACACATTTGTAGCAACATTCATACACTAGAAACGACATGCTACTATCACTTTATAACAGCCGAGTCCTAAGCAGGTTTTCTCAGAATTAAGTCCCAACATGTTCAGTGGGATTTATTTTCAACTCTTAAGTAAGTTACCTAGCAAAGTAATGACTAATGTACAGTATATTTACTCTATATTAATGTACAGTATATTACCATCATTAAATGAAGGCCATAAATCCAAGTTCCTTCTCAATAAGGAAAAAATCCCCTTTTATGCACTCATCTTATTTAAACTATTTTCAATTATCTGCACTGTAATAGAATCAGATTCACTAGATTTCATACCAGAAAGAGGTGCATTTCTGTTGCATTTCAGGTACATTACCCCTGCTAACTGGGCAAGAGGCACTTTTCCAAGTGGTGTTCCTCTTATATTTAGCAGTGGGAGAGTAATTGTCCCGCTTCACCCCTGCCCAGTGTCTTTTCTAGTGGCTGTTGCTGGTGGTGTTCCGCATTTTTTAGATTGTGAACACTTTTGGGACAGGGAGCCATTTAACTTTATTATTATTTGCCTGTAAACCGCTTTGGGAACTTCATGTTGAAAAGCATTATAAAAATATTTTTTGATTGATTTCAAGATAATATAGATGTTTATCTGTACTTAAGACACATATTTTGGGCCTATATATTTTGAATTACATTGCAACGTTAAGCCACATTCGTCTAAGGAACAACTTAGACCAGAGGTTCATAACCTTTTTACAGTTAGTCCTCCAACTGATTGCCCTGTACGTTCCCATATACCCTTCACAAAACTGTCAAAATTCTCATCACCACCAGTCCTATTCGGTACCAGCATGACTTCAAAAGATGCCAATAGCTTGGTTTTGCTTTGCATATGAGTAGCTAGGAACAGAACATCTCAATCTGTATTTATGATGGTGATGTAGTGCCCCATACTCCCATCATTTGGTTCCCATACCCCAAGGGATAGGGATACCCTCAGTTAAGAATCCCTGTTCAAGATGATTATTCTGAGTAAATCAGCTCACAACCTTCTGAGGCTCACTAGACCAGTCTGCTAAGATCTGCAGCCTTGACTTCCTACATATTAGTTATAAGGATGTTGCTTCATTTCCTGTAACAAACTGCTGGTAAGATATTTTGAAACCAACGATTTAGGCTGCAGGACATGCCAGAACCCTGGTATATCCTCAGAGTGCTGAAGCTATGAGTACTTTGCTCACATGAATGAACAACAGAATTTCAGGCCCCTACTATGTATATTACAATACACCTTAAACAATGGTACAAGTGCCAGTTATAGTAATTGGTCATGTAGATTATCTTTATATGTGTGTGTGAAGCGCCACCACAAATATATCATGTTGTCGGTTTGCATTTGCCTTTGTAGAGGACTGAGAGCGCAATCCTAACCTGGATTTAGGCCAGCAAAGTTTGGCCAGCACAAGGGACACCATAAAGTATGTTTGGACCACTCTCAGAGTCAAGAGAGGCCAACACACAGATGACATCTTCCCTTACTCCAAGAGTGGTCCAAACGTGCTTTATGGTGGCCCTTGTGACAGCCAAACTTTGCTGGCCTAACTGTACCAGCCTAACTCCAGGTTAGGATTGCACTCTGAATCTCAGGTTAATTATTGCATTTGCTATCAGTTAGACTACATCAGGTTAAATGCTTCAACTTGAAAGAAAGGCAAGGAAAGGTTCCTCTTCAAACAGACATACCTGATCTACAATAGATGTCAAAGTTGCAGCAATAATGGTTTGTCCCTCCTTTATTGCTTGCACATGATGATAGGATCCATTCAGAGAAGACTTCAGAACCTTGAAGTATTCTTTAGGCAAGTACACGTCAATCCGGAGATTCTGAAATTTGAAAAATGAATGCATTACTGAATATGTAAGATGATATTCTGAATAGACAAAGTCAGAAGTAACATACAATATTTCTGATTCTGTGCCACAGAGAAATTGGAGGTTCTGTTCTTTCCATTACATTTTTACAAACAAGGAACAATCCCACTTTGTCAGTCTCGATTCACATATTAATATTGTTGCTGAGGCAAGCACAAACATACCTGGGATTTTAAATGGCCACAACATTACTGAGAGCATGAACAGCAGCAATTAAGCCAAATTACGCCTGTGTGAAGGGGATCTCCTTTCAATGATACTAAGTGGAAGAACTGGTGTGGAAATAGCAGAAGAAGCATTCTGCCTGCGTGTGGTATCCATCACTATCACTCCAGTGCATGCTTCTATGTCCATGATCCCCATAACTAAGCGGTTCCCAAACGTTTTCGAGGTCCTAAAGGCTGCTGTCTGGTTTTTAAATGCCCAGGGGCATGGCTATAACAGTGATTGGGCAGCAGTGCCCCCCCCGTATCAAGTTGTTTAACCCTTGATGCACATAACCTAATCGGCCCTGTCAATTTCATGACCCAACAAAAACTGGGTCACAACCCACTGGTTTGGGAACCACTGCCATAACCTATTCCTTTAAAGGACATAGATGAATGAGAAGTTTTGGAACTGCCATCAGCCCATGTTGGTTGATCATTGTCACACACAACCAGGACAGCACTTCCCCATTAAAGCTGACCTGTTCAGATGCTGCTAACCTTTATGTAAGTAAGAAACTTCCTCCCAGTGCTGCTCCCCTGCCTACATTCAGTCTTACACTGTATGAGATTAGTATTAATACTAATACTCAAGTTTTTGGTAAAATATGAACCATGGAGCCAAATTTATCCAATGTACACTCTTCATTTTAAGTCCCTGTACATGTCCATAAAGTTAAGATATCATAAGCTGTTGCTGAAGGAAATACCACATGTTTATTTCCACATAGAATACACCTATTCTTCAGTACATAAAGAAATTTCAGAAGTCCATGTGCTAAGACAAAGCCCATCAAGACTCATCTATCACAGAGAAGAAAGACCCATTTTTAATTGACAGCCCACTGCCTCAGGTTTCTATTTCAACATAGGATCTTGCTTTGGGATTAACATTTGAATGAAGTTATTTCAGAGAAATCAATGTAGCATATTTTTTTCTGAAATAAGCTTCAGTACAGTCAATAATTTTAGGATTATTTTCAATTAAGGACGTGGAATTCTGCATTTAACAAGGATAGTCACTTCTTTTTCTAGCCATGATTTTTTTCTTTAACAGTGGTTACACACACATACACAGGGGGAGGGGAATAAAAACATCATCAGTTTAAGATATAAGCAAAAAGGTGATTAAGAATAAAGGGACAGGCAGTTCTCAAGCCAGTGCTTTAAAGTAGTTAGTTGCTTAAGGTCTGCTTTCCCCTTTGTTATTTTACAAAAAATGATGCTGCCATTCTCTCTTCTACCCCTAATTTAAACTAACAGGCCAAGGAAACAATTTTTGAAATTTTATTACACATACACGCACACACGCACGCACCATAACATTTATAAGAAAATATATACCTGTATTTCACTTACATCAGATAAAAACACTTTATTACTTGATTTATCATATACTTCAACAGTTATTTCATAGAGTCTTTCTGTTTCCAAGACCCACCTGTCACCTGGATGAATTGAAAATCCTACAAAGCACAAAAGCATACTTAACTATATAGGCATGCATATTTGACAAAGAACCAATTTTCTATTAAATACCAGTCTCGTTTTTAAAGGCTTCTAATATTCACCTAGGCCCTTGATGTTACCACATTCAGAAAATTCAGAAAATTATTAAATGTGACCAAGGAAAATATGCAAATATTTTTGTATAAAAATATTTGCAAAAAAATCAGAGATATTTTATGTTTCTAATAGACTGCAAGGACTTATCTGGGTAGTGAAGTTTTTGATTAGGCTTTTCTGGAGAACAGATACGAGGAGGGCATGCCAATTGAGGGACTGTGGACCAAGCAAAGTACAGAAGGGAGAGAGATAGTTCCCACATTTTCAAATGTATAAAAAGTTAGTTTATTTAGATAAGATGCATTTTAAAGTAAGGTTCCCAACATGGTACTTCTGGGTCCACATATGCCCATGGGAATGACTGGTGGTACCTGCCTGCCCACCTAACTGCTGACATTGCTTGTATTCATTTTGCCTTGGACAAGTTCATGGACTTGTGCAGTGAAAGGTGTGGAAAGCAGAGCTGCTTCCTCTTCTCTTACCCAGACCCATTCCCTCAACATAATCAGAACTCCAAACAGCAGCACATTGAGAATGAAAAGGGTTTGTACAGATGGACAGAAAAAGTATGCACATTTGTGGGTGGGTGGATGAGAATGTGAAATGTGTGAGGAATCTCAGTTTTTACCTCCTCCTACTCCATGGCAGCCAATTCGTGCTGGCTTTACTTGTTAGTGGCCATTTTGCTATGGTGCCTTCCATTTTATCTCAAAATTTCTGTGGTGCCCACAGACTCACCATGGCCAAAGAGTACTGTTTTAGAACATGAACTTCAGGAATGTATTCATGGCTAAACAAATTGTAGGGATACCAGCCACTGACTGCAGTATGAATTCCACTATATATACAAATACCAACACAATATATAGAATCTGAATTTGTTTATGAAGTCAACAAGCTATTTCTAGACATATATATATATATTAGAAATAAAGTATTTTTTTCTCCAAAATTAACAAGAAAAACTGACCGATTAGTACATAATATTCAATACTGACCCAAGTATCCAGGATCCACAACATAAATGGTGCCATTTGGTAATTTGGAAGCACCTTGCATACTAATACTTGAAAATTAGTCAAGAACAAAGACTTTGATGAAGTTAACTGCACAAGAAGTATAATTTTGAAGGTGTTTGTTATTTAACTTCTTATATTATGGGGGGAGGGAAAACACCTACAAAAAACTACAGCTTATGTGTGTGAGGGAAGAGGCCTGAGAAAAGGCAGGCTGACCAAGGGGAATAGGACCCAGTAGTCAGCTTGCAGCCCCTTCCTGTTCCCCACTTTTTCTTTACTGGATCAGCATCTGAACAGTGAATAACTTTATCTACTGCCAACATCCTAGGCTACAGAGATTAGGCAGATGGCAGCCATCTGGTTGAAATACCCATCCCAGGAACCCCACTGAACCCCAGGGGTTGTTATTAAAAACCAAACCTACAGTACCGTCTGCAGGGCCGAGAGCCATGACAATCCACTGAATTACCCATGAATATGGTTTGGACAGGCAAAGGTTAAAAATGTAACCCGTTTATTTGAGGTCCAGTAGAAATTAATTAAAACAAAAGGGAGAAAAGACGTGGGTAGAACAAGTACACGCAGGCTGATGGAAAATGCCTGAACTCGGCATGTGACTCCCCACCCACCCCCAAGAAAAAACAAAATTTGATCAAATGGATGCATTAGCCACTAACATCCAGCAGATGTTACTCAAAACCACAGCCCACCTATGTGCACAGAGAAGCTGGCAAACAGGCTTGGAGTTACATTAAGCAGACAAACAAAAAAAATTCTGAACATGGCTTGCTAGAAAACAGTCCCTATCCTAGCAACTTACATTTGTTCAAGGAATCCTGATCTCCTACACTTACTTGAGAGTTAGTAAGTACTGAAGGTGCACTTCTATGCATCAGCATTAGGTACCCATGGCAGAACCAGGCAGAACATACACAGCTTCCTGCAAGCCTGGGATTAAATAACTTTGGTATAGTGCTGCCATCAAATTATCTGACTGGAGGAATGGAGTCCACCTAGCTTCTCCATCCTATTCCTTTATATAAGACAGGCAGGCCTGGCTCTAGCCAAACCTGGAGGAGCAGTTGTTATTCCACACAGGAGGGAGGGCACTGAATTTACATAAAGCACATGGCTGTCTTGAAATTCAGTTTCTCAGACAAAGGCTCCTTGCCAAAGCTTTTTAGGATTGAACCTGCATGGGAGTTTTGGGGAGTTGAAAGTATCAAAAAATACATAAGCAAAAAAGTAAGCCAAAAATGGGTGGAAAAACAAGACACTCATCACAGTGTTTATGTATACAAATTAAATATTACCTAAAAGTAGATATCATTTGGTAATATAGTGGTTAAGGCGGACATGGGTCAAGTGAAGAGACTGTAGCTCAGTGGTACATCATATGTTTTGCATGCAGAAGGTCCCAGGTTCATGGTAAAGCACAGAAAAATTCCCAACTGAAACCTTGAAATTCAGCCAGTCAGTGTTAACAAAACTAGAGAGACCAAAGTTCTGACTCAGAACCAGGTAATGCCATACCACATGTCTTATTATTCTGAATTCCAGGAAAACTGTTGCCCTCTGGACTCCCTGTGACTGTAGCAGCAGCTTCCTTGAGTAACGTTTTATAGGCATCAACAAAAGAGCCCCAGTTCAGCTATTACTTTGCCATTCTGGCATACCATCACTTATTCTCCAACAGAGTCTAGCTGCTTCTGATGGCAGAGAGGATCAAGCCAGAATGAAAAACAAACAAACAACCCACATCATTTTGCAATCTGTTTGAAGAAGATGGATGCTAGTAGTCAGTGAGTTAGTGAACATCAGTGATAGATTTAAGAAGGTTGGATAGGACTTTCTGCAGGTGTTAGCACCTACCTACTTTTGACAGCTGTTGTTACAGTCGACTAGAGCAGTGCTTCCCAAAGTGGTGGGTTGTGACCCACCACCCTGCAAAGCACAGGTCTATATCCCTTTAAGGGATGGGGAGAGGGGGGAAGGAAGTAACACAATCCCCAGGATTGTTCTGCTGCTGTAGCCAAAGGGGCTTATTTTACACTTACCCCTCATAGCGCTGGCATCCGGGGTGTGTGGGGAGCCCTGGGGATACCCCGCAGGGCTCCCCAAACCGAAAAATGTGTTTAAAATGCTATCACGACCGACGTCCGATTTCACAACCTGGAAGTGGGTCGCTATCGCATTTTTAACACATTGTGAGACTTGGGAAGCCCTGCAGGGGTGTCCTCAGGGCTCCCCACACATCCCAGAGATCAGCACTGTGAGGGGTAAGTGTAAAATAAGCCCCTTTGACTAGGGCAGCAGCACGATTCTGGGGATCATGTTGCTGCCTTTGCACTGCCTCCACAAGGACTTACGTGGCTCCCAACTCCCTGGTATGAGGTTAGGAACCACTGACCTAGAGTCTTCTGAATTCATGATGGCTAATTCATAGCCTGCTTTATGACCCAGAACTAACATTTCATCCATGTGCTGGATTATAGGTGGAAAATCTGTACACCCGAGACCACCACACACAAAGGATATTTTTGTGGCCAAGTACAACGTTGGTCTGTCCCCGCTGCAATGCAGTAACCGTGGATGTCGCATGATCCAGCTTGGCAACTGGCCAGGCGAGATCTCCCTCAAGGCTCAGCGTGCTGTTCTGAAGCTGCAGTTCATACTGATCAGAAGGCATCATTAATTCTGTACGTAAAGCAATGAAAGCAGAAAGGTGTCATTATTTAGATCTTGTCAAGACAAATTTAATTAAATACAGTACATTTGTGACCAGCACATATTTAGTTAAAGGCTTTTTAACCATTTAATAAAATCATGTTCATATGTCAAGCTAGAAAATAATACTTAAGGAAAAGATTAAACAAGGTAAGCCTTAATGAAAAATTCCAACGGTGCCTAACAGCACAATCCTAACTTACCTGTAGGCCAACACAAGTTCCTTGTGCTGTAAAGCACATTTGTAGGTAGGACAGCACTTCCGGCACAAATGTAGGACAGCAACACTGCTGGACAGCAAAGGTAGGACAGCACTTCTGGCACAAATGTGCTGTCCTACCTTTGCCACAACCAGAGCCAAGTAAGACCGGTGTCTGGAGACATGAACAGGGCCTCAGGAAGGGCAGAGAGAGAAGCCGAGGGAAGGCAGAACAGGACAGAGGGAGGCAAGGGGAGGGAGGGTCCATGGGTGGACTGGCCCAGGGAGGGGGGGGTGAAGTCAGGATCAGGCACTTAGGCTGGATCCTATCCCCCAGCCCAATCAGCCCCAATTCGGGCTGCTCGGATTTGTGACAACAATTTGGCTGGTGCAGATCTGAGTAGCATCACAGGGATGGCTGGGGCTTACCCTGGGATAAGGGGAAAATATCCGCATATCCTGAAGTGAACTCCAGCTGCCTCCTAACCTGGGCTGGATACAGAGCAGGATACAGAGATGGCCTGCCTGTTCCAGTGCAGATTAGGATTGTGCTTGAAGAGACATTGATAGTAGAACAATTTATAAAACTGTAGCAATGTAAATCTTTCAAAAGGGTAACCAAAATCTCTACTGTCAATCCAAAGGTTTTTAGGATTTGCTAAAACTAAATGGCTTTATGCTAAATTTTTGTGTTTTCCCCCCCTAAACGCCCAACATTAATGTAAACATTAGTATGTCTGTGTACTAATGTGTTTGTTTATGGCTCTGTTGAAAATGAGTTTTTAAAATTAGGTTACAACTAATTTAAAGGATCATGTCTCTTCATATGACTCTATCAGGTCACTTTACTGGATATCAGAGACCGTACATCCCCCCCCCCCCGGGGTGGGGTGTCCGCGGGCTGGGTAAAATTTTTCTATTCAGGCAGGTATTTTGACTGTTTTGTTTATTTTTGATACTTGTAGTATTTAATTGTTTCATTATACTGTAAACCTCCATCTGGGGCACTTCAAAAGCAGGAAGACAGCATACATACCTATGGAAAAATAAAATAGTTTCCAGCATTTTTCCAGTTTTATGTTAACTGACTATGATCCAATTGCCATAATAGGCTTTCCAGTAAGGGGAGCACACTTGCAAATCATTTTCATAATCTCTTAGTAAAGGTGTAAAAATCAAGCAATTGCTACTGAACAGCAGCAGTAGTAATAAGCCTGGGCATGCATTGTGTTTCCATGCAAGTCATAAGACAGCCCTGCAGTGTTAATACTATCATACTGCAGAAAGAGGGGGAGGGGGCTGAGAGGTAAACTGGGTGTAAATAATGAACAATCCAATTCTCAATGACCTAAATAAAATACCTGATGCAATCAGGTATTATGTTTATTTCAAGGGTTTATATAAAGTATAATGTTTCTATTCAACTAAGAGATAACCAAGGCAACTTACAATTTCATTAAAACAATTTAACACTAAAACCATTGAAGTAAAAACAAACAATAAAAAGCAAAGCAAACAAAAGCCAGAAGACAGCAATGAAAATAAACATAAAACACTGCAGAGCAACTCACAACCAAATAAGGGCTAAATAACAGCAGGCACATCTGTACAGTCCATTGAAAATCAGGAATTGTAGAGGCCAACCAAACCTGATGAGAGAGGGACTTCCACAATTGGAGAGCCACCATAGAGGAGGCCCTGTCCTGCATCCCTACCAACTACACCAAGGAACATGGAGCAAAGCCTCCGATGACACACATGGTGTTTTGCGAAGCTCACATGGGAGATTAATTTTTACAGACTCAACCTGTGAAAAATGTTACTTCCCCCTAGTATGCTACATATCATCATTTAGAGCCCAATCCTATCCCCCTCGCCTCCCCAATTGGTGCAGCTGCGCCAAAACTCTGTGGCAGCTGTGGCTATATCCACTGGGGTTGGAAAGATTTAGGGGAAATTTAGGGTTGCAGGGGAAAGATTTAAAATCTCTATTTAAAACTTCTTGCCTTTCTGTAAGCCTCCTGCTCTGCAATGGGTCACCTCAGACCTGTGTCAGCTCTGTAGCTGGCAGATGTTCAAGGAGAGAGAGGGGGCGAGGAGGCTGCTAATGGAGGGGATAGAATCCAGCATGTGCCATCGCCACCAGATCCACTCCCATCCAGTCTCCCCTTGTTCCTCCCCCCCAGCCCAGTTTCCCCGCTGCCACTACCTCGCCTGGCAGCAGTCCAGCAACCAACAGGGAGTGCTGCCGCTTCTTGTGGGAACAGTCCCCAAAGGACCACCAATCAAAGACTCTGCATGCTGTTACCAGCCATCTTGCAACTCTTCTCCAATCGCAAAGCGCTCTTGCTGGCAGCCCAATCCTACACAGGATTGGGATGTTAGTGATGTGGCATAAAGAAAGAGTTTTTTCTGTATCATGCCGGAGCAGCCTTCTGTACTATAACAGGCTTCTGACATCCATTGTTCCACACAGCCTGACTAGCAGTTCCTGTCCAGTGTAGTTACACATGTAACTTACAAAAGTATCATAATGTAATACTTTTGTAAGTTACAAAGTATCATAACATCTCTCTTAACACACCATGTTATGCACACATGGTGTGCATATCAAGCAATATTTGTAGATATACATTTCTCCCCCTCCCCCTCTTTCTGCAGTATGATGGTATTAACACCGCATGGCTGTCTTAAGACTTGCATGGAAACACAAGTAAATGCATGCCCAGGCTTATTACTACTGCCGCTGCTGTTCAGTAGCAATACAACACAATCCAATTTAAACATTCCTTCCACTCATGTGAATTGTGAGGAAATGTGCCAGACTGAATAAAGGATATATCAGAATCTGACTTCATGTGAAATTAGATTCCCACACCCAATCACAGTTTTCATTCTTTAAAATGGATCTAGGCCAGTGTAACAGGTTGCAAAAACTCGAACAGCACAATTATTTTTTTTCTAAAGGTGAAGTTGTTTTACACTGAAAATAAAATAGCAAAGTCGGGGGAAAAAGACAAACCTGTAATCTTCCCTTGTCTTATTTTCTGAACCTTATACTGCACGGACATTCCCACCAATAGGTAGATATCATAAGCTGGATTTAGAAGGATGTTTTCCAAAATAAATAACCTGACTTCAGCAGCAGGCACATTCTGTTGATTAGAAGGAAAAGGATTGTAAAAATAAATCCTCACAAAAATCTATGTCCCAAAAAATAAATTAGGTTCATAAACATTAAGTGATAAATACAGCTCCATATCTGCAGATATAGTATCCACAGATTTAACTGACAATAGATTCCAAGCCCTCAGTGAAGTGCCAGACCTGAGCTCCCAAACACAAGTGGAGGTGTTCCCGTCACATCCAGGAAGCTTTCTGAGACACACAGATGCCATGCACTGCCTCTGATGGATTCAGAAATGCTCCTGGAGATGCTGAAAGGACACATCTGGTTTTTGTGAAAATGTGCATGGCCTCTACAGGCCTCAGAACACCACCAGATACAACCAGAGAACATCTTTGGTAGCTGCCAGAGGTCATATTGGACTGGACCCACAGATTCACTTATCTTATCTACATGTTTTGGTATCCAGGGTGTGCACGTGTCCGGGAACAGATTCCCCACAGATACCAAGGTCCAACTAAAGAAAAACATCTATAAGAATATAAAGCATAAAAGCTCTACTTTTGTTTTGGATTAGTATCTATATCTCATAATAACACTTTTACCAGTGGATACACTAGCGAAGTAATGAGGAAAGTCAAAACTCCACATGTCTTTCTCCTTATACCTACTGGTTAGTTTTAGTTCCTATAATGGTGAAACAAAAGTTTGCGTTCATTACCATGAGTCTGAACACAGTATTGTCTCATGCACAAAACTAGGTGCCATCTATATCAATCAATCAATCACTAGTATTTATATACCGCTTTTCAACATAAAGTTCACAAAGCGGTTTACAGGCAAATAATAACATTAAAGTTAAATGGCTCCCTGTCCCAAAAGGGCTCACAATCTAAAAGAATGGAGGACACCACCAGCAACAGCCACGAGAAAGACACTGTGCTGGGGCGAAGAGGGACAATTGCTCTCCCCCTGCTAAATATAAGAGGACACCACTTGAAAAAGTGCCTCTTGCCCAGTTAGCAGGGGTTATATGTAATGCTTACTACGGTGTACCATTTTTTCCCACTGAAACTCACTATGTCTGGTCAGAAAAGAACAAGAGAGTCGTTGCTCCTCTACAGGTAATAAAAGTTGTGCAATAAAGTATGTGCTGAAACTTATTTTTGTTTTTGAAATTTGTAAAAATACGATATTTGCCAACAAATACATATTGTTCCCAGTACACTGGTATCCAACTGTACCGTTGAAAAAATTCCCCTGCCAAAATTCAAGCCTGTGGCTTTTAGAGCAAGTGTACATTATTAAATTCTGTGGTTATAATTACATTTTCTTGAAAGCAGGAGGTTCAATGCTTTGGGGGAAGAAATGGATGTCAGCTTGTCAAAGAAAATTGAAGATGGCAAGTTAACTTAAGCAATTGTATTCCATACTGCCATGTGGGTATTCTGTGCTGTTATATGGGTGAATGAAGTATAGTTTTCAATTTTTTCTGAGCTTGCACAAAGGTTATGAAGAACATAGTGAGAAGGGATTCCTTAAAATCTCCAAAGAAGTTCCCCCCCCTCACTAAACCAGTTGTTTGTAGTCAGAAAAGACTGATGGAGATGAAACAGTGAAAGTGCTGAAGGAATAATAAAGAAGAAAATGAAATCTACATGTAATTTGAAAATGGCAACGAAGAAGCACTTTTGCAACCTTCCTCAATGCTAAAATATATTTTCATTCATTTTTAAATGTTAGTTACATCAGTTCATTGAAATGAATACCAATTTTAAAACTGTCCATTTCTATAGCTTTAAAGACACTTAGGAAAAGAAATTAATGGGTTTCTACCTCTTAAAAGTAGCTTTGCTAATGGAACCTGAGCTAGGAGACTGCAGCAATTCAATGCTGCAAATGTTACTTGCCTACTGTCTTCACCCTGGTTACTGTGCAATAATAGACCAGCACTTGAGCTGCATGAAATGGAGCGTGGGAAGGGATGGATAATAAACTGTCCTGAAAAAATAACCAGTAGACACAGGCAATCATCCTCATGAACACAGAGAGGGGCTGCAGCGTGGGATAATCGAGTGTTATCCCACACTTTAGTCTGCAAGTTCAATATTATAACTTCCCTTTCCTCCCTCTTGCATAGAGCTTCTTTTCCTTCCATAGAATCCAATACAAATACATTTTGAGATGGATGAGTGTGGGGGTATGTTCGCTTTTGTTTCAAGAGCTATTGATATAGGGTTGACGCTGCTGTGGTTGAGATTATAATTTTGAATACTGTATAGGATATCCATGTTACTCCTACCCCAGGGCTGCAAAAACTGAAATCATGCTGTCCAGATGCAATTCCATGTACCCTTACTTCGAAGTAAGTCTTATTTAAAATTGACTTGCTTCTAAATAAGCATGCAAAGAACTGGCCTGTAAAAATATGAATTTGCACATACAAAATTGCCTTACCTTAGAGACAAACTCTTTTTAGGCAAAAAAAAAAAAAAAAAAAACACCACTGAAATAATTTCTATCTATCTTTCCATCTGTTTGATTTTTATACCTTTTTTCAAAAACTCAAAAGGGTGTACAACATAAAAACATTAAAATAACAAAATAAAAAAATTCTCTAAACTTTTCTTTAAGCAAGAGCTTACCTATCACATTATCAATCAATCAATCTATCAATCAATCATGTTTACATACCGCTTCTCAGTATAAAGCAGTTTACAGGCAAATAAATAATAATAACAATAATAATGTAAAATGGCTCTCTGACCCAAAAGGGCTAAAACAAACGCAGAATATCACCAGCAACAGCCACTAGTTGAATAGGGTGCAAGGGTGAATAGGGACAATTATTCTCTCCCTGCTAAATATAAGAGGAACACCACTTGAAAAAGTGCCTCTTGACCAGTTAGCAGGGGTTATCAGAACTACAAAACACCATTAGAACTGTGTCAGTGGAAACTTTAACTAAGGGCACACAATCCTAACCTGGACTTCAGCTAGCACAAGTCTCTTGTGCCAGCCCAGGAATGTCACAAACGCAGGGCCAGGGAGGATTGTACACATCCGTGTGCTGGCCTCCCTGGGGGTGCAATCCCAACCTAGAACAGGCAGGCTGGAAGGCCTGCGCTGCATTCAGCGCAAGTTGGGAAGCTCCTGGAGCCTCCACAGGGCAAGAGGACATTTGTCCCCTTATCCTGGGGTAGGCACCAGCCGCCCCTATGAGGCTGCTCAGATCTGCACTTGCAGCTTAGCAGGCGCAAATTCAAGCAGACTGCAGGGGCCCAGCTCTCCCTGTTCCGCCTGTCTTACAGAACCTTCCTCCCCCTTTCCAAGAGGCTGCTCGGATCTGCACCTGCTGTTCAGCAGGTGCAAGACTGAGCAGGCCTCAGCGGCAGGGATGGGGTTTTGGATCCGGCATAATTGCTGGATCCAGGCTCCTCCCTGTCCAAGGGCCGCCCTGCCCACCGGAACACCTTTCCTCCACCTTTTTCCACCTCTGTTTGCCTCCCTTCTGCCTTCCCCCCAACCAGAAGAGCCGCTGTGCTGGCCAAACTCAGCCAGCACAGGGGCAACTTACCTTCACCCATCTTCGGCACAATGAGGCCAATGCAGCTGCCTGCATCAGCCCTACAACACTAGCGCTGGTGTGAACGTGCTTTACAGCATGTTTGCAACAGTGCTGGGCCAACACAATTGGCTTGCGTCGGCCCAAGGGAGGGGGGTTGGATTGCCCTGCCTGAGTGGTGCATTTGTGACACTCCGGGGGGGGACGGGACACTGCCGGCCTAACTCAGGTTAGGATTGTGCCCTATTGCTTGCAAAAGCTTGGTAAATAAAGAAGAACTTGCATTGAAGACCTTCTGTCCAGTAAATAAACAAAAATGTTGTGCTCAAGAGAGGTCAGAACACCATGCACATAGAATGCCCTTTGTATGCAGTCACACTATAGTTCATTGTATTGCCCTATACAAATCTGAATAATTTCCCATTTCATTTTCCAAGTATTGAAAATGTATGTATGAGCATTCAAGCAACCAGTGGATGTTAATTCAGTGTGAACAAGCAAACAATTAACACTCTGTATTCTTTCCACCGGAATTCATTCCGATTTCAAAACACATCTCCTGGAAAGAAAACATGAAGGCAAGGCCAACAAAGCATTCACTAAGACAGCTAAGAAAAGCTGCTAAAATAGGCCATCCAATGAAGTGAAAAGTAAAGTGGCTTTTGTTCTATTGCCTGAGTACGTCTTTCTCTCTGTAGATGTATTAAACAAACATAAAATCCTCACAGATCTCAGATGGACAGTGCAATCCAAGCTGCCCATTGGGCTGACTTCAGGTGTGCCAGAGACAGGTCCAGGTAAGCCGCACCTGTGCTGGACAAGTTTGGCCAGCTCAGGGCTCCTCTGGTTGGGGGGGGGGAGTGGGAAGGAGGGAGACAGAGGCGGGGAAGGGCGGAGGGAGGGCATTCCAGACAGCGAAGTGGCCTAAGGAGGGGGTGGAGCCCGAATCCAGCAGTTATGCTGGATCCAAAACCCCATCCCTGCTGCTGAGGCCTGCTTGGACTTGCACCTGCTGAACAGCAAGTGCAGATCCGAGCAGCTCCTTACCCCGGGTTAAGGGGACAAATAAGATTTCCTGCTGCTTTTATCCATGATAAATTTAAAAACACATCAAACCAGTTTTTGCACCTTGGTGGTTGAAGAGTTTGGCATTTTCGCAATATTTGCAAGAGTTTGAAAGAACTTAAAATGGGTATCGTATAATGTGTCAATGAATTCAATGAAGACAACATGAAAAATGGAGTTGGATCCTCACTACCATGGGAGGAACTTTTTTGTACCCTTCTCCCTACAATAAACACAATGTGCTATCACCCAAATTTGGATAATTTCTGTCACCTTGAAAGGCTCCAGTAGCATCCCGAGAGTGGGGAAAGGCACTATGTTTTGCAGGGCATCTCAACATGCCATATAAACTACCCCTCCCTCTTGCTGTTGGAGCCATTCTGGGCAGCAAGAGCAATGTTGAGGAGTCTCTTCCGCCACCCACAATGGCTCCAATGGTGTCCAAACAGGAAGTTAGCTCTGACCTTGCAATGGAGCTGTTTTTAGCAACAGGGAGGCCCCCTCCCCAACCCTTCTGCACCCCATCCAGGTAGGGTACTTGCCCCTAAATGCCCATGGTGCCAAAATTGCTGTGACCCCGCTGGCAGTCATTTCTGGGACAACTCCCCTTAATAGGAAATGGCCCCTTTCTTTTTCCTATGGTGGGTCGCAACCCACTATTTGAAGAACACGGTTGATGAGTGGCAGAGGAAGTTGTGATGGAGGAGCAGAACGAAAAGATGGAAAAGGGAAAGGAGGGCAGCAGCTGTAGGAGGCGGAGTAGTAGTAGAGAAAGCTGATGAAGGGGGCATATAGACAAGGATGAGAAAGGCAAAAAGGAGAACCTCATAGGAAGAGCCCTGCTGGATCAGGGCAAAGGCCCATCCAGTCCAGCTTCCTGTATCTCACTGAGGTCCTCCAGATGCCCCAGGGAGCACACAAGACAACAAGATGCCTGCTTCCTGTTGCCACTCCCTTGTACCTGGCACTCTGATATAGCCTATTTCTAAAACCAGAAGGTTGCACATACCCATCATGGCTTGGTTGGTTTCTTCCAGAAAATGTGTCCAATTCCCCTTTAAAGGCAAAAGAAAGGAGACAGAAAGGAAGAGAAAGGCAAGAAGTGGAAAAAAACAGGAGTAAAGAAGTTAAACCGGAGCAAGTGCTAGTCAAGGAGCCAGAAAGGACTAGCCAGCAAACCCACACTTCAAGGGGCAATCCTTCCTCGTGGGAGGGGAATCACAGGAATTAGCTGGGGTCCTGGACAAGAGGCTACAAAAGGGTCAGAGCACATTTCTGGAGCTTGTCACTGCAACAAGCCTAGATTATTTCCAGCTAGGGGCACAAACACCAAGCCCAGACAATAGTCCAGCACACCAACTGGCAGGACCCAGTCTTAATGGACCAGAGCTCTTCCTTTAGCATCGGATGGGCTGGGCTGTGTCTTGCCACACCTACAACAGCCCTTGCCAGGTTCGGGTTGGCGCCTTGGCAGCCTTCCACATGGGATCATACTGCTTGAAAGCAGACTAGAGAGTGAAGGAAACTGATGGGGTGTTGGTTACTCTGCTTTTTCTGTTCTCCCCCTTTCCTTTATTTGAGCTAAGCTGTAATAGATAATAGTATTAACCCTCCCCCTACCTGCACTCATATCCTTTATATCCAGGGTCTTTTACCAACCATTTTGACATGTCAGGGTTGAAATCTAACCCAGACAGAATTTGCAAGCCTGAATAAAGCACAGCCCCAAACTTATGTAAGGTAAATGTAAGCCTATGCACAAAAATGCTGAATCATGATGACAAAGGGTCCATGAGGCTGATGTAATCCCTGGGATGAGATAATTCATCACAGATTAGATAAGAGGGTGATGTAAAACCCATCCTAATTGATTCACAGTTCCTTATAAGAAAGGCTATGAAAGTTCTCAGTGTGGGTCATTGTTGGTCATGGAGAGGTAAAAGGTAAAGGTAAAGATTTCCCCACTAGAATGGTCTAGTCGTGACCGAATGTAGGGGGCTGTGCTCATTTCTCTTTTTAAACCAAAGAGCCAGCATTTGTCCAAGGACAAGTTTCCATGGTCATGTGGCCAGCATGACTACATGCCAAGATGCACGGAATGCTGTTACTTTCCCACCGAAGTGGTACCTACTTATCTACTTGCATTTATACGTGCTTTTGAACTGCTAGGTTGGCAGGAGCTGGGACAAGCAATGGGAGCTCACTCCGTCACATGGTCTCAAACTGCCAACCAGCGGCAGCTCAGCAGTTTAACCCGCTGAGCCACAAGAGAGAAGAGGAGAGTGTTATTTTGGCTGTGTACATATTTCACTGTACTTCGGAAGACTACTTTGTCTATCTCACTGCTGCTGCTGTAAATATTTGTAAATACAGACTTTCTGGTGGTGGACATCTGCTGTGTCTGTGTTTCTCTTACTGGGTTGCTGGCTGCATCTCTGGACTCCACATTCCGTGTCTCTGCCTGACACTATCAGTAACAGTGAGTGGCCCTACTAGGGGCAGGACAAGGATGCTGCCATGGTGACAGACAGCCTCCTTCTAAATGATGCTTGCCCATCCACAAAATTTGTATGGCCCACTACATCTGAAGTACTGTTAGCAGGAACTAGCATTGCAATGCCTAGTTCCACTTGGAAGATTCAGTAAGCTTGACCGTCTGCATGCTTTACATTTCAACAGTCCTTTGGCCTGATTTATGCCCAATAACATTTTCCTCGCTCCTTTGGACTTGGGACTGATACTTTTTACCCCCTTTTGTCCCATTTTGTTTTCAGTGTATTATATTTTTATGCAAACTGTCTTGGGTGTTTCTATTGCAACAGAAAGGCAGCATTTTAAAAAAAATAATAATCCAACAAGCCTGGATTATTTCCCAATAGGGGGCCCTATTATATCATCAAGCCCAGAAAACAGTCTGGCACACAAATAGAGATCAATGGAAATGAGTCAACCAGAGTCTCCATCTGAATTGCTAAGAAACTAGAAACACCTAAACCGATTCTTCTAATTGCAGATCAAATTGCCACACTAATAGCTCCTTCTCACACTATGCTTTTGACATAGGAGCCTCTGTTCTGTGGCTCCATCCCATCATACTTGGGTAGCATGAGACCCTGGGCTACATGGGAGAAACCAACATTGCTCCTCCACAAACTAGCATTGTCCCAGTTTCCCTCCCATGTGGCCAGGAGGTATCAAGCCAGGATCTGAAAAGGAGACTGATCCCCGTTTGTTTTAACTAACTATGGTTTGAAATATATGCACACATCTGCAGTTCTCCCAGGGTCATTCTTAAAGTGAGAAACTATCATTTCCCATTATTACTAAATCTGGCTTCTGTGTTTATTTCCTTTCAATCAACTTTTCAACAGAAAAGTTGAAAGTTTGCATTTATATAGAATTTTCTGAATGTTCGAAGTGCTTCACATGTATTGTCTTGATGTCATCTTAGCAACAACCATGTGAGGCAAGCATTATTATTGTCCTCGTTTTGCAGCTAGGGAGCTCAGGCTTAGAGAAAATGGCTTGCTTGAAGCTACCTAGCAAGTTTATGGAAGAGGTGACATTCAACTGGGAAAGTTCCAATTCACAGCTCAATATCTTAGACTCTGTGCTATACCCCAGAACACTGAGTAAACATACTTTGTTTAAAGAAAACATACTTTCAAATTAGGATAAGAATGCTGAACTCTTTTGTTTCTAGGATATGACCCCCAGTACAAAAATCTGTCAAAAGTGACCTGTTACAGGTTTTCACTAAGTGAGCTATTTGTTTTTACTCCTTGATGCTTTCCCCCCCTGCTGAAGTCTTAGATAAATTGCTGCAGATTTCAAAGTACAAATACCCCAAACACGCACAATTCTGCTGATAATGTTCAACCAGAATAGAATCCTGCTGACTGGCCACAGTGGTGTTAGCACTGCAAAATCCAGTCTTGTTATGGATACATATTTTTATCTGTCAGGCATCTGAATACCCAAAGGAACTGTAATATGCAGAAAACAATACATCATTTTGCAATTTTTAATCCCTGAAAACACAAGCCTGGGGAGTCCCACTATGTACTTATTTAATGTTCTACTTGTAACATTCTTTACTGGGAAAAATCAATGAAGTTGCATTGACAACAACCCAAGAATGGTGTCTGGAGGAAAACAGCTGCAGCAGGCTTGCTGGGGTGTTGACTTCTGGAGATCCTAAAACTTTAGCATCATGTAAGGAGTATGGAGGATAGTCTCATTTGTTTATGTGCAAACATCTAAAGTAAAAACAAAAAGGCCAGAGTAGTTGTTTAAAATAAAGGAAGGGCTTAGAATGGGAAAGGAAAAATCAACTCAAGGTACCTGTAATCAGAATTCAAAAACTTGGATGAATGTTTACACTATGAATCCTTTCAATTCCAAATGAATTTTGTGAATGCTCAATTCGTATTTGTGCTCAATATTTTCCCACTTCCAGAACATATGAAATGCTGAAAATCACTTGAAGGACCCAATCCTATCCAATTTTTCCAGCAGCCACAATGCAGCCCTGAGGTAAAGAAACAAATGTTTCCATACCTTGAAAAGGCCTCTGTGACTGCTCCCCCACTGGAGGATGCAAAAAATACCCCATTGACACAGCTGCACTGGCACTGGAAAAATGGATAGGACTGGACCCATAGTATAGGACTGTCAACGTTCAATGATATATAATCTTTCAGTATCACTTTGTGAAAACTGTTTTTTCCTTCAGAGAATATGTCTGCCTATATAGCTCGATTTCCCTGCCTGCTCTATGCATTTTGTCTCCAAAATGCTCCTGCCACAATTAATTTATCTATCTTGAAGTGCCTACAAGACTCTTGTTGAAATGCACTTGTGATAGTGGAGCTAAATATGCTTAGCATATCAGTCTCACTTTATGTCTGTCATTGGGTAATCGTTTCAACAGGGGAAAACAATTACCTTCTTGGGATACTGCAATACTAAATGGACCATATAAAATACAAAAGTGTCTTACCTTATAAACAGTTTCCTGGATTCTTGCTTTTAATTTTGAACTCCCTGTTTTCATGCCAGATACCAAAATGATGTCACCTTGTTTGGCAACTTTTTCCATCTCCAGGATATAGGAAGGTGGTATATAGGCTGATTCTGAGAATTTCAGGAAACTGTGAAAATTGTTAATATTTCAGGTACCAACAGATGTAAATTTTGATCTAATAAAACATTAAAAAATATACATAGTCTATCCAAGATTTAAAACACATGGAGTGCTCCCTGATAACACTGAAACCTATAATCAACTTCTGATCTCATAAATGCCAGAGGTATTGTGGGAGGGAAACAATCTAGTGGTCCTCAAACCTTTTCGCACTGGGACCCACTTTTTAGAATGACAATGGAAGATGTGTCATTAATCAGGAAGTGATGTCATGGATGGAAGTATCAACATCAAGCAGGAAGTGCTTTCCTGAGAATGCAGCAAGCACTGAAATTGGGCCATTTTCCCTAGATAGGCAGATTATAAATAATTAAATTAAAATAATTAAGTAAAAAATAATTAAGGGAAGATAAAATGGGGAATTCAGGCCTATTCCACCAAATGAATTCTCTCTGTAGGTTGCCTGCAATAACCTCACCCCCCTCAAAAAAAAAATCATAAAATTTTCAGTGCTACCCAGTGCCCAGTTCAATTTAAGTTCTTATATTTAAACCATTTCAGTATAATTTGGAACAATGTTTTAAACCCAACATGTTTTTTTGTTTGGTCAGGATTGCAATTCAAAGCTCCTTTTAAGCAGGATTAAAACCCCAGAGTGATGAGGAGAGGAACTGAGGCTCCACGATAGGGGAAGGGGAATCTGGAAAAGATGACAACCCTTTTCAGTAAATCAGTGGTTTCCAAACCTTTTATCACCAGAATCCATTTTGGCACTCTATCAGGACCCACCTAACTACAAGAAAAACATTTCACCTTATCAGCTCAAGCCTCTGCTTTTATCCTTTTTATTGTTTATGTGTGTGGTCGGCTGGCTCTGGAGCATTTGCTGAGCTCCATGTTCATAAGATCAGGACCACTCTGATGGCCCTTTGCCTGATTTTCAACATGAGCCAAGGCAAGTTTGCTCACTTGTGAGTGAATGTAACCATGTAGCTTCATTTCACTTTCTATCGGGCTCCATACATTTGAAAACTTGGAAGGAGTGGCTTCCTCCTCAAGTGTTTTTGGGGACCTGGGTTCATCAGATCACTGGACCACTCTTGTGGCATGGTGTTCCTCTTGGTGAGTAAACGCTTGATGTGGCTCAGTTTCATTTTTCATAGGGCTCCATGCATTTCCTGCTCAGCTATCAGTTTCAGCTGACAATCAACACCAACAATCAGGTCACAACCCACAGTTCGAGAAACCCTGATCTAGGAACATACCAAGTTGCCTTACACAGTGGATCCTTCTCATCTGCAGATTTGACTCAATGCAGGTGTCAACCTTGCATCTGAAAGGCCTCAATGACCATCAAAACAAGAATGGAAGGGTCTTCTGGTCTGCCCAGGAGGTGTTTTGTAGGACAGAGAAACTTCTTGTTAAAATTATGGTTGTCTCCCTCCTCTAGCATTCCTGCTGACTCCATCTCACATTCCTCTGTACTATAACAGGCTGCAAAGGAAAGGAGTGTTTGGCACCACAGTAAGTCTAGGGCCTCCTATTGTCCATTATTTTGGTATTCGCAGGGGGATATATGCCTTGTGGATACAGGGAGATGCCTGTAATTTTTACT
This sequence comes from Lerista edwardsae, assembly GCA_029204185.1. NCBI lineage: Eukaryota > Metazoa > Chordata > Lepidosauria > Squamata > Scincidae > Lerista > Lerista edwardsae. Next base: position 32,824,535 of record JAJKFI010000004.1, on the reverse strand, counting down.
TGTTCGTAAGTTGCTTTAAACACCAAAGTTTAGTTTAAATAAAACTATTTCCTATATTATAAAGGGAAATGAATAAATGATTCAGCTGAGTTTATTTCAATTTAAGTTCTATTAATTTCACTGCCCTGTGCACAGCATATGCTTAACCTTCTTTCCAGAAGCAAAGGAACTTATATTAAACTGTGCTTAACTTTGGCTGCACCGTGTTCATTTGTAATAAATGGGCACCCTGAAGAAGACTTTAAATGTACTATATCTTTGCTTCCTGACCAAGAGCATCAATTTAATGTTCTGCTTGATTCTAATCTGCGAAAACTGCCTATATGAGGAAAATCTGATTTAGTGTTCTGTGTACTTCTTGGATTGGGTCAGAAACAGCAAACTACACTAGAAAAATATTTTGGCTGTGAAAATTAAGCAAATGAAATGCCTATTGTTTATTTATGATGATGGATACTAACCAAACTGGGATACACAAAGAGATTCAGCTCCACTGAAGAGCTATTTTCCCAGAGTCAGTATCAATAACAGAGTAACAGCAAGACATGTGGAGCCTGAAATGAAAAATATCCAAAGAGACAGTGCTCCTGGATGGCTTTTAAAGCTGATAGATTTTAACCAAAATGGAAACTGAAATAAAGAAAATCTGCCTGAAAGCAATGATGTGTGACTCCTGTTAGAGAGGATATAAACACTGAGGCAGGGAATACAGAATGCAGCCAAGTCATACTGTTGCACCGTGGGAAGCCATGGACCTCAGCCATGGTGAAATCTATGAACTGCAAAGGTCAGCTATGGTCCATAGATTTTACCCCTCATGCTTTGTAAAAACGATCTAACAACAGCTATTGAGAGCTCCACAGTAGATATAATCCCTTATCTTCCAACAGAATTAAAAGAAATTACAACAAGACGTTCCAGCCCTTCCTTGACTTCTCGACCAGCTGGAAAATGGCAGACATCAGTATGTGGTGATTATATGAGCACAGGCGACCTTTGTTATAATAATAATAATAATAATAATAATAATAATAATAATAATAATAATAATA
>JAJKFI010000004.1:32776154-32823473 GCA_029204185.1 Lerista edwardsae | reverse complement strand
TAATAATAATAATAATAATAATAATAATAATAATAATAATAATAATACATGTATTTATATACCGCCTTTCTTAAGGTCACTAGATTTCTCTAATGATTACAACTCAAGGCGGTTTATATAGGCAGACTTTTTCATAAACCCGAAGGTTTTTACAATTTACAGAATGTTCTATCTTTCAAGAACCACACTTAAACAGATCTTTCTTTCTGGATTTAGCCTTCTTTCTTTAGCCACCCGTCTGTCGTCTGCTGGCTGATGAGGCTTCCCTGCTCTCACCAGAGAAGCAGCTGAGTTCAGCACACTCCTCCTCCCACGAGGCAGCTGAAACTCAGTTTTTAATCAGCCGCAGTTTGCAAGGTCTGCCGCTCACACAGACTTCCGGGAGTCTCGAGCTCACAACCTTGAGATCTTTAGTTGTTATCTTCAGGCAAACGGAGGCATTAACCCTCTCGGCTAAATCTTCTAAATCTTATCTGTAGGGGTTCCAATCCCAGAACCCCTGGGGATACCGAAATCCACAGATGTTCAAATCTGCAGATTCAGACCACCTGGACCTTCAGAATGTGACCGAAGCAGAGCTCCGGTCACATCAAGAGGCATTCGGAGGCCTGCTGGAGCTGTATGTGATCACCCGCATCCTCTGTAAGCCCTCGGAGGCAAAGGAAGCTGAATTCCCCTCACCTCTGGAGGCTTTAAGGGGGATATGAAACCCATGGACTTCAATACCTGCAGGTTTTCTTATCTGCAGGGGTTCCTGGAATGGAACCCCCATGGATAATTAGGGTCTGCTTGTACAGGCATGCATCGCTGAGCAACACGACTGACCGCATATACAAATATACGATGGGGATCAAAGCATAGGTTCTTAAGGAGGCAACTGAGAGTGCAATCCTAAACTGGAGTTAGGCCGGCATAAGCTACACTAGCAAAGTTTGGTCAGCACAAGGGCCACCATAGAACATGTATGGACTACTCTCGGAGTCAGGGAGGATGGCTCACATCTGGCCTCTCTGAGAGTGGTCCAAACATACTTTATGGTGGCCCTTGTGCTGGCCAAACTTTGTTGGCTTAGCTTATGCCGGCCTAACTCACTTTAGGATTGTGCCCTGAGTCTCCAATAGCCGGCCTGCAGCCAGAGTGAGGCTATTAATGAGGCACTCAGGTCTCCAGTAGCTTCTCTATTTACACAACAAAGGAGAGGCTCTGAATGCAATCCATAGCCTGAAGCAACAGCCAGCTTCTGTTTACACAACAAAGAACAGGTTGTCCACATGAGGGATGGGATCTGAGAATGCATCACACACCTTTATTTTTTTACAACTTCTTACAGCTACTGGCCTGCAATTTTTACTGTACTGCAGCAGCCCAGAGTCTGTTTACATTCTAGAACTGATTATTTTTCCTTGAACTATCCAAATTAGTCAATAGAAGGCAGGAAGTATAATCCTTAGTCTGTTGCTGTTTTGTGGATGAAAGCCACGGCCCATGTATTACTAAACTATTTTAATTATTGGTAATTTTTAATGGCATACGAGTGTGCTAAGTATACCAAACACAGAACTGTTATAAATCTATGTTAGTTAACTCACTTTCAGTACTAAGCAATTACCTTAAATCAACAAGATAGGAGGCTATTTATAGAGAAATGGCTACATATAACCCTATTATAAGGGTGCATGATTTGCCACCAACTAGTCATGTATTACAGATCACCAGAAGCTTAATTAATCTCCTATTTTTGCTATGTTCCCAGCAAATGGTGGGAGAGACTGAAGCCCTTGCAATGTCAAAATACGCGTGGCGAGGCAAGTCAACTGTTCATTACACAGCTTGTCAGTTCATGCGAGATACGTGCCACCTGGTTCACTTTGCACCACATGAGAGGCCTGGCTCTGGGGGCTTCCACTGAATGAAGTAGATGACTGCTAGGCAAAGGGCATTTTCAGTAATGGTGTCAGCTATGTGAAATGACCTCCCTAAGGAAGTCTATCAGGCCCAAGCACAACACGCTTTCAGTCACCAAGTTAATACCTGGCTTTTTCAGATGGTCAGCAGTTGGCAGGAGCATGATAAGGAAGCAACAAACAGAAGGAAATAGGTGGTCTAGAAAATAAGATGGTAGGGACCACAGAAAGAGACACTGCAGCAGGATAGCTAGAAGAAGAGACAGACCCTATGGAAGCAACCATCAAGCAAGGTAGGAGAACTAGGGGAAGCAGAAACAAGGACAAGGGCAGTCCCAAGAGATAGGGCAAGCAGGATTTTATTTGCCGACCTATCCAGTGCTGCCTTTCTTGTATACGCAGAAAGGCAGATATGCCAAAACAATGAAAGGACTATGAGAATTAACATAAAATGATGCTTACCGCAATGCATTGTGAGAATCTGAGAATCCATTAGCTTCTGGGTCTTTCATTATTGTCCACTCAAAAGCAAGCCCTGCCAAAGTGCTGAAAGTGTTTCCTTTAAAGGAGTCAAGAAATTAAGTATCAAAAGTCAGAAGAGCAATGCATTCTTACCTTGTGTTGTAAGTGCATAAAAATTGCAATGAGCAGGGAAAACTCACAGCACAATCCTGTAAAGCGTGTTTGGGTCTCTTTTCAAGTTAGGGAGGATAGCGCACGAACACACACCATCCTCTGCATGTTGGTTCCAGGACTTTAGCAGGGATGGTAAGACTGGCCTAGGGAAGCTGGCACATCAGCTGGATCCTAACCCCCATCCCCGGCCCAGTTGGCCTTATACAGGCTGCTTGGAGTTGTATCAAGTATTGGACTGCTAGTGCGACATGGGGTAAGGGGAATATATTCCTCTTACTCTGAGTTCTGCCACATGCCGAGTTCTGGTGGTTGGCCTCCCTATTCCAGCACAAGTTAGGATTGAGCTGTTAAAGACCCAAAAAGACCCATAACTACATATACACACAAGATGGAAAGAATCATATCTATGGCAGAATTAAATTCATCAATACAATTATAAATTAAGGGCCCAATCCTATCCAACTTTCCAGTGCTGATGCAGCCATGCCAATGGGGCATGTGCTGCATCCTGCAGTGGGGGAGCAGTCACAGAGTCCTCCTCAATATAAGGGAACATTTGTTCCCTTAAATCTGGGCTGTATTGTAGTTGCATCAGTACTGGAAAGTTGAATGGGATTGGGCCCTAAATGTGGATGGGAAAAGAGTACTTGGAGTCAGAGCATCACTCACTTATCAAACAGCAAGAATTTTGTATAAAACATTCTCTGATGCAACATCAATTAAGATGGTTATATCAGCGATGGGATCTACAAATGAACAAGGGGAACGCTAGGCGGGACTTACGCGGGGCTTCCGCGTGATTGGCTGTCGGTCTGTAGCGTTCCGCAGCTGTCCTGGCTCGGGGGGGGCTGCCCCCGGTTAGCACGGCATGACCCTCATCTGTCCCCCGCGGCGAGCAGGAGCCCCCCCCCCCGAGGCCAGGGCAGCCACAGAACACTACGGACGGGCTGCCACTCAAGCGGAAGTCCCGCCTACGTCCCACCCAGCGTTCCCCTTATTCATTTGTAGATCCCATCGCTGGGTTTTATACAATGTAGTTGAGATCCAACTCTTGTGAAGTTAAATAAAAATACATTTAAAAACAGAAAGAACTGACATGGCAACCATAGGAAATTCAAAGCCTGAATTAAGACTGAATCTTCTTTAGTGTTGTCTGCACATAATTAAACCTAGGAGATAATATTTAATCTTTCAGAAGTACAATTTCTTTTTAATTAACTTTTATTTTTATTTGTTTGCCAAAATCTACAGTCTGACTACAAGGCAATCCACAATCTATAGAAGTTTAAATGCACACACACACTATTTAATGCACACACGTGCAGCTGACATTTAAAAGCCTAGTACTTTTCCTAGTACTGATGTGGGCAGTACGTCTGTAGGGGACTAATCTTATCACCTGACAACTGCAGGAATGCAGCTGCACTAAAAAGGCATGGGCTGAATCCAGCAGTGGAGGGGAAGGCAACCTGAGGGTTTACAGGAGGTAAGAATAAATGTTTAATACTTACCTCCTGATAAGCCCTGGGGCCACCTATGGGTCTCTTCAGACAAGTCCAAAACAAGGAAAGGAGCAGGGGGGGGAGGCATTGGGCATTGAGATTGCCACTGGTTTTATTCCCTCTTGCCTCATCCTCACCCCCATTTCCTCCCTCCTCCTTGCCCAGTTACCCCAATCCAGTCCCTCCCCCCCTCCTATCCACTCCTCCACCTCACTGCTAACCTACCAGTTCCAGCAGGCTCGACAGGGTCTAGCAATGGACTGAAGGCTTTTCTGCCTCTTGCAACAGCGCTAGCAGAATGGCCACCACCGACGTGCTGCACATTGGCAGCCTTTTTACAACAGTGAAGTGCTTTTGATGTTTTAACTCCCTCTGCCCAGCAGCCCAATCCTGGATAAGATTGGGCTGCAGGTAAATATTTCCTAGCTTGTTAAATTAACCATTTGTGAAACAAAGTTTTTACCTTGCAATATCTGAACATGCTTTCCCTATGTTAATTTCTCATGCTAGTGAACTATTTGCATAAGTTGTGCGTTTCTGCAAAGGAGCCAGTGGATATAACTGCCTCATCCTCTTTACTGATCAGATAATTGTGCTGCTAAGCATATGAAATTCCAAGAACTACTACTGCATATACATTCACTACAAGTGATTACATCAATTTTCATGAGTTCAGGGAAACAAAATTATTATTCAAAGCCAGCTCTTCATTCATGAATCATTCTTCATTGGCACCTGGTGTCAATTCAAAGGCAGCATTTTAATAACAAATGGAGTTTGCTTATCTATAATGAGGTTTTTAAGACATACACTAAGAACGCAACCATGTTACCAGAACTAGGAAAATGCAAGACCATGGAAATGGCCTACAAGACTTAATTAAAATAACCTGTATTGAGAAAATGTTTGGTATAACATACTGTAAGTAAACGTTTTCACAAACCACTTGAAAATGCCCCTTTATAGCTCTGCATTATTGGGCATTAATATTAGTTTCTATGTGAGGCTGCCCAGCCAAGGAACGGGGGTTTGGATCTGGTGAGGTGTGCTGATCCAGTCCCCGCCCAGGCCTGATCCGCCTCCTATTCCACCACCACCACCCACCCACCCAAAAGCACCCCCTCCCAACTGTGGAACACCCTCCTACCACCCTGTCCCACCCTTGCACCACCCGGTGCAAACCTACCCCATCTGGCCAGTGCAAAGGCTGGATCCAGCCCTGGGGAGCCAGCGTGGGCTTCAGCCCACTGTGTTATAGCAATTTACCGGAACCTGTGAAGCCTCCTGGAGCTGCATCTCTCACCATTTTTGGCAGCAGCCCAGCAGTGTGCAACAGTGGCCTGGCTTTCATGCCGCCACAAGGTGTGCTTGCGCTGCTGGTACACTAGTTCCAGCATCATACAGCCCCAATAGAATTGGGGCTTAAAACAGAAAATGTTATGCGTTGCCTTTCCATGCTAAAATCTATTTTAAAATACAATCTACCACAGAGGGTTTGTGCCAGAAACTGTAGTATTCAGGATCTACAATCATAATTGGTTGCTCTCCTGACACGTGATTTAACATTGCAAAACTAAGATATATTCAAATAGTTTTGTGCTGAAGTGCAAGGAATTAAAACAGTGCTGATGCTGTAAGTCTGCAGCAGATATTCAGCAGAAGTTAAATTCCTGCTGCGTCCCTGGCCACAGTGCCTCCTCAGTACGTGTCATACAAGTCCAATATGGCCAGGAGGAGACAGCTTGACTCTCTGGAAATCGAAGCAACACTCTCGCTTACTTAAACTGATACCAGCATTTGCCCATTAGTTCAATTTATGAGCAGGAATCTCTGCTTCCCAGAGTAGACAAATATTGATGTTATTGATCAACTGTGGAAATGCTCTAATTTTCTCAATCTCTTTTTCTACTCATTCTCAAGATGGAACTTCTAAATATAGTCATATTTGCTAAGGATCTATTTTTAAATCTCATTCATAAATGTTCAGCTAAGAAAGCATGGTAAACTTTTAAATGTAGAAGCTCAGAAGGAACTTCTAGACAATATGCAGCCACATGTTTGAAAAGCAGCAAGGACTGCCTGCATCACAATAGGATGAGACCCTTGTGTGAATAAAAGGGTTATGCTCAATCAGTAATAACACAACAGAAAGACCTTACCTTCAGAGTCTAGTGCTTGAATTTTCAGCTGTAGGGGTGAATCCTCTAGATACAGTTCTTTTGTGGTGGACACAATGTGAACATCGTGAATGATGTCAATGATAGCATCACAACGAAGTACTTGGCCAGTCACTTGATAAGAGACAAAAAAATAACAAGTTACTTCATTTTTTCAGCCCCTAAACCCCAGAATACTTTAGTCAAATGTACAATTTGAATATTATGAGATAACAAACCATTTTCTTTCAAGTAATGGGGAATTAATTCTTTTTTTTGTTAGAAACAGAACAGTTGCAATGGATGTGACAAAAGTAAAAAATGCGTATAGATATGCTGATAGTTTTCAACATTTATCCAACACAGGCTGCAATCCTAACCAAATTTCCAGCACTGGGGTAAGGACAATGCAGCTCTGGGTAAGGGAAGAAACATTCCCTTACTTGAGGAGGCCTCTGTGATTACTGCTCCACTGCAGGATGTAGTACAAGCCCCATTGGCACTGCTATGTCAGTGCTGGAAAGTTGGTTATGATTGTGCCCACAAGACAGCCTTGTTTGGCATGTAGCCCATGTATGGCGTCTCAAGAATGTCTGTGGGCCCAATCCAAAAACCCTTATCACTGGTAGTATGTGCTGTAAAAGTGTCACAAGTATGCAGTAAAGCATTGTCGCTACTTTGAGGGAGGAGGGAACGCTAGCGCTGGGCCAGTGCGGATCCTGCAGGATGAATTAGTAGCCATTTTACTACCACAGTTCCTACAAGACCCAGGCAGTTTAGGATTGGCCTGCACATCTTACTTAGCAGTGATTAATTTCTAGGAGAGCAGTGGCAAGATTAACACTTCTGCTGGTGTTTCTTCTGCCTCTTTGAAGATTGTGAGCCCCTTTGTTACAGGGAACTATTTAGTTATTTTATTTTCCCTGTAAACCGCTTTCAGAACTTTTTTTGTTAAAAGAAATATATAAATATCCATATTAATGCATTAATAATTGTCTGGAATCAATACCTCCTGATTTATAAGGCCTCCCTCACTATTACATGTGGGTTCACTCTATTTCATAGTGAGGGAAATGAACTTTGAGACTTTGAGGAATGTTTTCATTTTTTCTTATTTCATATATTCTAGACCAGTGGTTCTCAAACTTTTTAGCAGCAGGACCCACTTTTTAGAATGACAATCTGTCTGGGACGCACCAGAAATGGGCTGAAAGTGCCATCTGCCATCATTGTGATGACAGAACCTACTACTTTCCTGAAAATGCAGCAATAAGTTCGATGATTTCTCAACCATTTCCCAATAGCACAGTGAATCAGATAGAAAGAAAAAAGCATACTTACAACCTCGGCACATGCAAAACAACCAAAAACCCTCCCGCTTTCCCAGTATCCCATCTTCCCATATTTTCAATATGGCTGTTCCAAATGCTTCACAACGAACCAATCCACAGTTTGTGAACCAATGACCTAGACTTAAGTTTTTGACATTGAGAACCAATGGTGGGATGGACCTTGGTATAAATTAAGTCTTTTTTTTTTTTACTTATAAAACCTCAGTACACGCATTCAAAAAGATTTATAGTTCTTTTTTAAATAAGTAAAATAGACTGTGATGCGATTATAACAATTACTGCAATTGTTACTAAGGAGGGGCAATAACTCAGTGGTCAAGTGCATAGATACAAAGCAGGAGATACCAGGTTCAGGGCCCAATCCTATCCGACTTCCCAGCCCTGATGCAACTCTACCAATGGGGTATGTGCTACATCCTGTGGTGCTGGAGCAGTCACGGAGTCGTCTGCTTTCTCATATTATGAAATTATGAACAAGATTTGCACATTTTCTCTTCTGTTATTTGCAACTAATGAGTTTATGGGTGAGAATAAAGTGCTTATTTTTGACCATCTGTTTAATGATGTCACTTCTGGCCTTTAGCAGGCGCCATAAATGCTATGAATGCCATTCTGCCCACTATATGAAATGAGTTTGACACTGTTGGCCTAAGGTTTGCCCAAGACTGCCCAGGGCCTGCTATCAAGTAGCGTGTGCCTATACAGATTCTGTTGAAAAAAGCCAACAGACACCCAAATGGGCAACAGTGAAAAGAACAAGAGAAAGCATTACTCATTATATTTATGCCATTATTCAAAAATCCAGACAAATCCAAAATCAAGACCCCGTGCCAAGCAGTTTGGATAAGGGATAGTTAACCTGTATTAGGATGCAATCCTATACCAATTTACTTCAGGGTAAGCTCCTCTAAAGTCACCGCCCAATGCAGCATGAACTCCCTCATACCGATACAGCAACAACACTGGCATGGCTTATGCTGCATCCCACAGGGGAACTGAGCAGGCAGGAGGTCTCCCCTTGCCCCACGGTAACTCCCAGCTGCCACTATGGGGCAACATTGAAAGTCCAAGCATGAAATGGGGATGAAGGAGTAAAATATGTAACTAGACTACTGATTACAGTTATAATAGTCTAAAGTTAAAACACTAATTTATTATCATACTTACTAACATCTTCAGCCAAAATAATACTTGTAAGACGTGTTGATTGTGATGACTGTGCCTGGACAACAGCCTTCTGTGAACACTGGTCATTGTCTTGCACAACAGCTTCTATACTGGCAACTTCTGGTCTAGTGGAAGACCTATTGAAAAAACAAACAAGCCTATTTAAATGATTAGGTTCCACAGGCCTCAGAAATGGATAGTCAAAGGTGTAGGGCTGCTGCATAGGGAAAATTGCCCTCCTGCAAAAACAGGAAGAAACATGATATAACCCACTGAAATATAAATCAACTACTGCATAATTGGGGTTGCCAAACCCTGGCCCACAGGCCAGATCTGGGGTTTGTGTTTGGGAAAACTCTTCCCCCTGTGTGAGCAGTGCTTATCATTCCATGCAAGCACAGCTCCATTTTCAAGCGGAATTGGTGGCAGGGACACTCTGGGCTGTCGCCTCTATGCTCAGGCATCCCAGAAGGCTGCACAGCAGGACATGGAGCATAGATAGGACTGCCGGCAGCATCTCTGCCACCAATTCTGCTTGAAAAAGGAATGGTGCTTGCATGGAACATTAAACACCGCTTGCAACAGGGAAGGGGTTTGGGGAACACAGCAGTCGTGAGTTTGGTGACTGCTGGCTTGCATCCATAAAATTGTGCTTCACATTTAATTTATTTTTTTAATCAAACACTATTTTAATATTACAGTGTCAATAATAACATCCTTTATTGTCAAGTAACACTCAGAAAACTGAGAAGGATGGTTTATGGCAGAGAAATATGGAATCTGAAAGAGGAGAGATTGAGGAAAGAGTTGTATTTCAAATTATGATTTGAAATAACCATAGCTCAACCTTAACCTTAAGGAAACCTTGGAGATTTCACCTTATACCATCATAGCTGAATTTGGGATGGCAATTAATACTTTGCATTACATATAAAATTAAATATAAATTCCCTTAACTGATAATTCATTAATCTGCAGATTTACACACAGTAATAGTAATTTACACACACATAATAGGCAAAATAGGGACGTGGTGGCGCAGCGGGTTAAACCGCTGCTGCTGGGCTTTCCAACCGGAAGGTTGGGAGTTCAAGACTGCACGACGAAGTGAGCTCCTGTTGCTTGTCCCAGCTCCTGCCAACCTAGCAGTTCAAAAGCACCTAAATGCAAGTAGACAAATAGGGACCACTTTGGTGGGAAGGTAAAAGCATTCCGTGTGCTAAGGCCACATGCCAGCCACATGACCACAGAAGCTTGTCCTCGGACAAAACGCCAGCTCTACAGGCTTTGAAACGGAGCACTGCCCCCCTACAGTCGGTCACGACTAGACCATTCGGTCATGGGGAAACCTTTACCTTTAATAGGCAAAAATAAAACACAAGCATGTAAAAATTAGGCCTATGATACGCACTTACAGTCCCATTGAGTATGCATTTCCCATGGTATATGTATGCTATTGCAGTGGTTCTCAAACTTTTTAGAATGACCATCTGTCCAGGACCCACCAGAAGTGATGGCATGGCCGGAGTGCAGTCATTGTGACACGGGAGCCTGCTGCTTTCCTGAGAATGCAGCAATAATAATGTTATCTCTCAGTCATTTTCCAATAGCAAAGTGAATCAAAAAGAAAAAGCCTATTTACAACCTTGACACAAGCCTAACAACCACACAGCCCTCTCCTCGTGGGGTTGATCTGTTGTTCCTGTATGGTTTCTATTAATGGCTTTATATTTCTTTTGCAATGGCTTTTTCTTTTGATATGGTTAATTTGATGATTGTTTTACTTGTTATTTTGTTGCAGATGCCTAAGGTACTTCTGTTTGGGTAGGAAAAGTTGGGATAAATTTTTTTTTTTAAAATTTGACTATACAACCAAATCAAACTGCAATTTCCACTTGATGCTCAAACTAGAATTAGAAACCATGCTCAAATTGTAGCTGTCAACTTGGAAGGCAAGCATAAATCATAGTGTGTGGATTTGGGATGCAATAGCACACTATGGTTAAATTTCACCCAGGAGGTATAAGCTAGAAGGTTGCACAGATGCCTAAACTATAGTTTGGCTATGTTATGTGAAACAGCCCATAGCAAAAAAAGGATATTGCTTTCCAAATATTATTTCATCCACATTCCTACTTCTTCTTCACTACACAACCTCTAGTCACTACAGTCATTGAGGGCATATCATTTTCACTGTTTATTATTTTGATGGCACTTTACTATGTTAGCTGCCTTGGTGTCCTGTTTTTAGATGTAAAAAGCAAAGCAGAAGTGTCATACAACTAAAATAAATCTACACTACAGATTTAGGGCACAATCTGAACCAACTTTCCAGCACGGACATAGCAGTGCCAATGGGACATGTGCTGCATCCTGCAGTGGAACAGTAGTCACAGAGGCATCCTCAAGGAAAGGGAATGTTTGTTGCCTTACCTCAGAGCTGTGTTGCCCTTACCCCAATGCTGGAAAGTTGGTTAGGATTTCACCCTTAAACACGTTAGCAGTGATGACATATTTAGACAACTGCAGGAACTATTACTCTGTGAAAAATAGGAGCCAGAGATCTCTTATGAAGAATTCTCAGCACTTCAGTTTTCATGGCAATCTCTGAGGGACGCCAACTCAGTTTAACTGAAATAAAATAACCAGTCTGAGATGCAGATACGACCAGAATTTTTGTGCAGGCCTTTTGCAGTTGCTTAGCTCATGTGCCAGCTCAATTTGTATAACCACCAAAACCAGCTTGATTTTATCTATGTTTTATGCAAACTCCAAGGTAGAAAATGTAGAATGAGAAATTATTAATCACAGAGCACTACACTTCCTCCACATATTCTCACAAAAAAAAAACAATGCATCACACATCCTGTCTTTAGAGAGCAAACTCAAGGCAGAAAAAGAATGTGCTTCTTTTCTGTGCCTTTCTGTTACACCAATAAGGGGAACCATCCACATGGTTCAAACTGCCTCTTTTTTATTCTTGCAGTTAGTGGACATCTCCAGGTTGCCAAAAATCACATATTATCTACTGCACTGCACTGCACAAGCAAAAGTGTTAATTAGGTGGGGTTACCAGCTGCAAACTGGGACAGAGTGCCTATACCTTTAACCATTGTATAGAAGAGGGAATCTGGGCAGGTGCAGCTTGACACCCAAAGTGGTAAAAGAAGAAGTAAAGAAGCAGCAGCTCACCATGGAAAGGTTTAAAAAGCTGTACTGTCCAAATTCCCTCTCCTATACAATGGTTAAAGGTACAGACACTCTGTCCCAGTCTGTATCTGGCAACCCTATAATTAGGTGTTTAATCGAATTCAAAGTCTCCACAAATAAGCTGCTAACTTTTGGCGCTAAACTCATTGTAAGAGTTGCAGGCAACAACAACATAACTATCTATGGGTCCATATGAGTTGAGTCCAATATGCCTAGGCTTAATTTGTACAACACTTACTCCTCAAAATGGAGGAGCAAAAGCTCATATGGAAAGTTCAATGTGGGGAGGTGTACCTGGAGGGTTGGGTGGATGGATACAATCCTGCTCTCCCAATGTGTATACACCTCTACACCACTGATTTTCAACCTTTCTCATCTCATGGCACACTGACAAGGCACTAAAACTGTCAAGGCACACCAGAGGCATACCTTGAGGGGGATCACAGCACTAAGTTTTGCAAGCAGCCGCTCCTGTCCTCTTCGCAGCTATTCATAGCCAACGTAGCCTCCGTTTTACTCTAGCCACTGGAAATGGCTCCGAAGAGGAGCGGGAGCGGCTGCTGTGTGCTGTGATTCCTCTCTAGTCAGCTTCTGAGGCACACCGTAAGTCTTTTGACAATTGACAAGGCAAACCATGCTGAGGGCGGGGCGGGGGCTCACAGCCTTCAATAGCCCTACTAATAAATGACCCTCCTCCAAACTCCAACAGCACACCTACAGACCATTCATGACACACCAATGTGCCATGGCACATTGATCAAAAATTGCTGCAGCTGTATTTGAATAGCTTATTCGCCCTCCTTCGCTTATTCGCTATACACATTGGGCACAATCATATCAGTGAGGTATTTATAAGCTCTCTCATTAGCCATAATACTGACTTGGCTGAGTCTGTTGCAAGTTTCTCATCAGCATGGAAATTATAACATTCTAAAAGTATATTTTCACTGGGTTAAAAGCTCCAGATGGAACGGTGAACTAATGTATACTGATGTTTTAATTTTAAAAAACCACACTCAAAATCACACTTCCGTTTTCTTTCCTACACAGAGAATATAACATTAAACACACTTTTGATGCAACACTGCTTCCTGTTTCTTTTTTTCTGTGCAGCAAGAACAGATACCACCCATCCCCTTTGCAAGCAATGATCAAGGTAAAACAAGTTTAAGTTACCAAACTTAAAAGCAATGATCAAGATGTCACTAGAATATAGACATTTGACTAGCAACTGTGAGCCCAATCCTATGCATGTCTACTCAGAAGTAAGACCCATTATAGTCAATGTTAAGTGTGGATAGGATTATAGCCTATTAGAAAATCTGAGAAATAACCCAATTTATTGCTGCATTCTCAGGAAAGCAGCAGGTTCTGGCATCACAATGACAGCAGTTCTGGCCACAACATCACTTTTGGTGGGTCCCTAACAGATTGTCATTCTAAAAAGTGGGTCACGGTCCTAAAAGGTTTGAGAACCACTGCACTAGAGGCAATTCTTACTTGTCACAAGTTATCAGACAGGTGGCTACACATGGCTACTTCCCAGCTTGTTGTTATTATACTTAACTATGCCTGTTACTTGATAGCTTGTATTCATAATGCATGCAGCAGGCATGCAGTTGACCACGTGCTCTATTTATGTTAGGCGAGCAGGACCCATGCCAATAATGTGGTTCCAGGACTGATGGCAGGAGACCTCATATCCACCAGTCAAGAAGGCCACATTTCCTATCAATCAGAATAATTACCCAAACTTCTCCACATGCTCCAAGATTTTAACAGACTAAGAAGGGTGAGAGAGGAAGGCACTGCTGAGCCAGGACCCAGTCCAATTATTATGTGGGCTGCCCTTTCAGCTGCTCTGCTGCTGCTAAGGCATCACTTTGCAGAGCATCTCTCAGCTGCTAAATTAGGCCTTGGCAGAAGTGGTGCAGCTGAAAGGGTGGCCTGCATAATAATTCAGCTCTCCTAGCATGATAATTGGGTTCTCCCATATCTTGAAAATATTGTCAAGACCTGCATATTTTCTCCTCTGTCATTCGCAGCCAGTGAGTTCCTGCAGAAGAGCTTATTTCTGGCCCTCATCTGGTGAATGACATCACTTCCTGCTTAATAATGTCACTTATGGGCCTCAACAAGCACCATGAATGCTATTGGCCTGCACCATGAAACAAGTTTGACACCCCTGCCTTAAACCAATCCACCAAATCCTCCAAAATTAGGCTTTTCTGTTATACCTATAGTAAGCTTTATCCATAAAGAATGATTATTCGGTGGGAGATACTAACTCCCACACTGCAAGTGGGTGGAGTGATTTCATAGCCTGCGGAGGTGCTCACCCATGGTAGCCCATGGTTCAGGTTACAGAGAACTGCTTTCCAGTCTCAGCTTTTGCTGTGACACACACCTTTCTCTGTATGTCACTGGCCATTACAATCTCAGAATACAAATTGTTCCCCCCCCCCCATGTACAAATGCTACTTGTGTGCAAAAAGCACCCCAGTAACATGACTGTTATCCTAAACCCCACCTATGAGGAAGCAGACCTCAATTAACTCAGTGGGGTTCACTCTGAGGAAAAATCTTTAGGATCAGGCTGTAGGTTAAGATGAATTGGGAATATTTCTATGGCATTAAAGTAGGAAGACACTCCTACAAAATTTGCATTTTAGGCAGGTTCGCTCTTACATATCATGCATCCTAGAAATAACAGAATCAAGCAGTCACACCCAAATGGTCCTGTTATGTGAAGAACAAAATTAAAAATGCTTTCTGAAAATTAACATAATAGTCAAATGCATGCTGAGTACAGTTGCCATGACAGAAAGAAATATAATGAGAATGTGGCTACATGTGCACCTTTCTTGAATAATGTGACACTGAAGGAAGAAGTAATTTCTAAGTATAAACTGGTACCTGAACATACATAAACATTTACATTTGTCTGTCTGTATCTGTTTGCAATTACAATTTCTGAAGATTTCACAACCAATTGGTGCATGTCAGCTATGACATTTTAAAGAAAGGGTTTTTTTTATTTCCAACTACAAATCAATGTACTGTGAGAGCTGGACCATAAGAAAGGCAGAGCACCGAAGAATAGATGCTTTCGAATTATGGTGTTGGAGAAGACTCTTGAGAGTCCCCTGGACTGCAAGCAGATCCAATCGGTCAATCCTCCAGGAGGTCAAGCCTGATTGCTCCCTCGAAGGACAAATCCTGAAGCTGAAGCTCAAATACTTTGGCCACCTCATGAGAAGAGAGGACTCTTTAGAAAAGACCCTCCTGTTGGGAAGGATTGAAGGCAAAAGGAGAAGAGGGCGGCAGAGGATGAGATGGTTAGATAGTGTCACCGAAGCAATGAACATGAAATTGGGCGAACTCAGGAAGGTAGTGGAGGACAGGGAGGCCTGGCATGCTGTGGTCCATGGGGTCACAAAGAGTCGGACACGACTTAGCAACTGAACAACAACAACAAATCAATGGGGGGGGGGAGATAACAGTGGAATTCCATACATATTTACTGTGAAGTAAGTCCCACAGTGAACACATGAAAGCTGCACTCCTACACACACTTACCTGAGAGTAACTCCCATTGCACACAGTGGAACTTACTTATGAGTAGACACATATACGATTGCACTGGAAGCTACCTTATACCATTGGTCCATCTACCTCAGAGGCATTCTACATACAAAGCATGTGATCAACCACTGATCAATGGCCACTGTGTACAACAGAACCAGACTGGCCCATCCGTGCAGCCAGCGGCACATTGCATTTGCGGCAAAATAACCATGAGGATGTTGGGTTCCTTTCATGGCGAGTCTGCCACTGCCTCCCTACAACCGGCTGCCAATGCAAATTTCAAAGACCTGCTTCCCACTCATCTGAACAATAAGCAGATAATTCCCCTCCTTGCTGTGCACTTTAGGTATTGTCCTCAGACTCAGAAGTGCAGAACTTCCAGTTTTATTTACAGGGGCAGCACAAACATTCATGTCCTGCACTTCCAGATTTGATGAAGGTACTCAAAGAGCATGGTGAGGGTTTTGGACTTTTTTGTAGCACAGAGGCAGTGGACCCGTGACAGCACTGAGTAGCTTTCCAGATCCCATTGCCCCTGAATGGAACTCAAATCAAAAGTTGTTTCCCCTGACCTTTAAACTTGATCAGTAAATTACCACTGCATGGACAATTTTTTCAGGACTGTAACTTCAAAGAACTTTTTACTCTTTCTTGGAAAAATGGAATGTGAGGTGCCGAGAAGAGCTGTGAGAGTTGGAATCAACCATTTTGGAGTTTCAATTCCATCACAGTGAAAGGCCTCTCACCACCTTCTTCCCTCATGCCAATATTAGCAGGCCCACTATCACTGACACTTCAACAAGTGAAGCTTTCCCTATCATTGCACCACCATCCATTTACTATCTCACCAAACATTTCTATCTCTCCAAACAGGCAGAAGAGGAAAAGGTCAAAGAAAAAAATGCAGCGAATATCTCCCCCCCAGTTTGGCATAGAAGGTCCGCCAGAAAAAAAGGTACCAACCCTACCATGTCAGCAACAATCACGTTCCTTTTGTTCAGATATCCATTTCTGCCCATATTTGAAAAAAAAAGGAAACATAGAGCCCAACCCTATGCATGTCTACTCAGAAGTAAGCCTCATTATAGACCATGGGTCTTACTCTTAGGTAAGTGTGGATAGGACTGCAGCCATACACTACGAAGGGCACAAGCCAATGCATTTCTACTCAGAAGTAAGTCCTATTGTGTTGGATGGGGCTTACTCTCAGGAAAGTGTAGATAGGCTTGAGGCGCAATTTGTTGCTTCACGTGACACTACATTCCCAAGCACTTTGGGGATTTGCCAACAATGGACGTTTAAATTTGTGCTTTTGTGTTGTTTATTTGTTAAACGCATATACTGTACACGCAACATTTCTACTGTCGTTAGGGTGCCGGTTGGATTTGTGTCACCACATATTAAACCACGTCGGTTTGGCGCAATGAATGCCTGCAGCCGGTGGTGGGAAGGTCAGCAGAAAACGTAGCTGCAAGCAGCAGCACTCCCCCAGAAGAATTCTTGGATGGAGAAAGGAGTCCCGATCCTGTGCAGTCAGAGGGGCTTCACTGTGCACGGGCGCGTATAGGGTTAGGCCCTGCACGTGTCCTGCAGGTTTGGTGAGCTTTACAACTCGGGACGACCCTAGGACGGTGGAGCAAGCGCGCTGGGGCAGAGCAAAGATCCGAGCGCTCGACTCCCACCCTCGGCCACCCTGCTGGAGGCAGAGGGCTTGCTCGGTTCCAGGAGCCCACGCCCAGCTTCCTCTCTGCCACGTGCTGCTGCTGCTGCACCTGTGCCTGGCCCCCCCGCGCGCTCCAGCCTGCCCTCCGTCACTCACCAGCGGTAGCAGCCCTCGCTTGCTTCCAGGGTGAAGTTGATCTTGGTGCTCCGAGTGAAGGGCAACAGCACTTTGGGGATGTTCAGCCGGGAAGGCAGCACGGCACAGGGCAGGAGGAGAAGGACCCACAACGCCCAAGGCGCAGGGGCTGCTGGCGCCATGCTGCCTGAGGACGGCGGCACCGCTTCACCTGACCCCGACAAACTTGTGCGGCCGCTGCGCTGCAGCCGGAGGCGTTCTCCTCTCGCCAAAAAGCGCGTGCCCTGCCGCTGACCCTGCAGCAGAGCCTGCACTGGCCGGCTCGCAGGAATCACCCGCCTCGAGCTGCTATTCGAGGGACGTCACAGCGCGGGCTAACCAAGGCACAGACCCCGCGGTGAGGGCTGGACTCCGCGCGAGGGGAAGGAGCTTTGCCTCGGGTGACGGAAGTCAGGCCCGTAGCCGCAGGCGGGGAGAGCGGCAGCAGCAGGTGCCAAGCTGGTGTCACATGGCCGCCGCTGGGGACTCTGCAGAGTGCACGCTGGGGAGGCAATGTTTGTTGGTTGTTTCTTTCGACACTGCTCGTTGAGGCGCCTCCATGGGGGCTTTATTAGCTTCTCAGGTCTAATTCCGCCAGCAGGGTTTACTTTTTCTCCTCCTACATTCAGCTGTTAATATTGTGGTATTACTGCGGGTAGGGATGGTGAGGAGCTACCACATTACCAAGAAAGACGTTTGAAACATTAACTTGAATTGTTGCAACCCTGGCAGATTTCTTTCACGTTTTGCCTGAGCCTGAGTGCAGTCTGCCAGGAATAATTTCAAGAGCATAAAGTTTTTGTCAAGTTTCAACAGTCAGCTGATCAAAAAACAATGCTGCTTTCCCCCCACCTCAAGTTTGTACCCCAAAATACCTAACTGCAAATGTCTATTAATCTTCAGACACAACAGCTCTGACATGGTGTCAGGAAAGATGCAAAACCAACATTAAAACCTGACCTTAACTACCTGGAACATGGCATCTGTGTTTGTATATCCATTTTTAAATTGTACATGTGATCTATAAGGAAAGCCAACCCACAAGAGATAATGATTGAATGAGATTTAAAATACTGAACGTAGCCTGACACTGGCTGAACTGCATCACTAACTTCCTTTTTTCTGCAAGTGACCCAGACCAATAGATGCTATCTGCTATTATACTATAGCAGATAGCATCTATATCACATATGCTATATCTCTATCACATATGCTATATGTGTCC
The DNA here is from genome assembly GCA_029204185.1 of Lerista edwardsae. NCBI lineage: Eukaryota > Metazoa > Chordata > Lepidosauria > Squamata > Scincidae > Lerista > Lerista edwardsae. The sequence goes on along the minus strand of JAJKFI010000004.1, from coordinate 32,804,896 downwards.
TGCTCGGTCATTCATTTAAACGGGGAAAATAGTGTGAACCATTTCCAAGGCATATATGTATCATCTTTAATTTAGCCAACATGTCATAGGTTCCTATCATGTGCATCCTTTTCTAGGAGTAAGGTTGCAGGCCTATACTTACTTCCCTAGGAGTAAACCCATAAACCTCACTATGGGACTTACTTCTGAGTAAATATTCATAGAATTGTGATTGAAAGCGCAATCCTAATCTGGAATTAGGCCAGCAAAGTTTTGCTGGCACAAGGGACACCATAAAGTATGTTTAGACCATTCTCAGAGTTAGAGATGCTAACAGAGGTATGCCATCCTTCCTGACTCCAAGAGTGGTCCAAACGCACTTTATGGTGTTACTTGTGCCAGCCAAACTTTGCTGGCCTAACTGTGACAGCCTAACACCTGGTTAGGATTGCACCCTGACTCTCCTGATCACACTGGGACCCAGAGAAAAACCCCTTCCCAGCCCTCCTGACCTTACATTGGACTTCCCAGATTTGCACCAGCTATATAACTGGCATGGGTCTGAGAAGCCCCATAGAGCAGGCTTGCACATTGCTCAGTGTAAGGAGAAATATATCCTCTTACCTTGAGGAGACTTCCAGGCACCTTCTAACCTACAGCACAGTCCATGTGGCCTGGCTGTGCCAGCGCAGGTTTGGATTGGGCTGCCTGTCTTTTAAAGCTAGTGACTCAGGGTCCAATCCTATCCAACTTTCCAGCAGCAGTGCAGCCACAATCCAGACCCAAGGTAAGAGAACAAATGACTGCCATGACTGCCGTTCCACCAGGATGCAGTGCATGCTCCATTGGCACAGCTACACCAGTGCTGTAAAGTTGGATAGGATTGGCCCCTTACAGTCTTTCTAATTACACAATCCTGTGAAACAAGCAGAGCCACATTACACTGATCCTACCTTTAGGAAAAATAATCAATGGACCTATATATGACAAACCTGTACACAAATACAAGTACTTTGCTTTTTTTGTAGTGCTTTGCTTTCATATTTACAGTACATTTAAGAGAAAATTTTTAAACATTACTCATGAGAAAATAAGTGGGGGATTTTGTTCTTTTTCTTAAGTGCTCTGCGCTGGATTTGATGACTTGCTGCTTTAAACTCAGTTTCTGCTCTGTCACTAATGTTAAAATATGTTTAACAAAAGGTAGAATTTGTGGTGTTCATTTTTATTGCTGCCATCAATCTCTGCATTTTACACTGCTGAGAAATCCATGTTAAATAGAGATATTGCACATATAAGCTATTCAGTAGCCAAAGTATGGTGATAAAGCCTAATATTATGGGCAGAAAATGATAGTTATATCAGTTGTAGAAATGATAAAGTGGAGAATGAAAAAAAAATGCTTAAAGTACCTCTGAGAAAGAAGACAAGTTTTGCATAGTCAAAGCTATGGTTTTCCCAGTAGTAGTGTATGGCTGTGAGAGCTGGACCATAAAGAAGGCGGAGCACTGAAGAATAGATGCTTTTGAATTATGGTGTTGGAGAAGACTCTTGAGAGTCCCCTGGACTGCAGGGAAATCAAATCAGGCAATCCTACAGGAAATCAAGCCTGATAGCTCCTTGGAAGGACAAATATTGAAGCTGAAGCTCAAATACTTTGGCCACCTCATGAGAAGAGAGGACTCTTTAGAAAAGACCTTCATGCTGGGAAAGATTGAAGGCAAAAGGAGAAGGGGGCGGCAGAGGATGAGATGGTTAGATAGTGTCACTGAAGCAATGAACATTAATTTGGGCCAATTCTGGGAGCTAGTGGAGGACAGAGAGACCTGGCGTGCTGTGGTCCATAGGGTCATGAAGAATTGGACACGACTTAGGAAGAAGAAGAAGAAGAAAGAAGACTTCAACATATTAATGTCTTTGTAGATTTAGCAGAGTCAGGCACACTGATCCTGAAGATATGCATAGTGCTGTCACTGCTCAGATTGGTATGTGCCAGTATGTCCATGATGTGCAGTGTACATTAGCCCTGCTTTTATGTCAGATAACAATATGATTGTGCTACTATGTATTTCTTTCTTTTTTGGTTGATTTTCTTTCTCAAGGGAAACTCAATATCAGAGCACCAGAACAAAATTACAATAAAACTTAAGTCCAGAACAAGCAATACTATATCATCTATTAGATCAGGGGTCAGGGAACTTTTTTACCTTTTACCCCAAAATATATTTAGATACGCCGACGTTACCCCCTTGACGTTACCCCCTCCCCCGCCAGAACAAAAGAAAAAAAATTACATATTGGAACCCATTGCTTTTTATTTGATTAATTAATGAGCTTAATTAATGCTATGTAAATATGAAGTTGTAAAGAATTTGGGTACACCTGCAGACCTTGAGAGAACAGAATTCAACCCTTCTGGGTTACAACTAGCTTACCTTTTTGACAACAGGTTTAGGTGCTTGGACTTAAGATTTCTCTCTATAATGAATTCAGATTGGCTCTGGCTCACAGAGCCAGATTTTGACTCACAGAGCCAGAGCAACAGCAGTTCTGATTTTGTTTTGTTTTGTGCTGTTCGCCTTGCCTCATTGCCTCCTGCCTCTCTTTGTGTCCCTGACTCCCTGCACAGGCACCCCAGCCCTCGCCCGCCCACCCGCCTCCTTGGGACAGCAAGACAAGGCAAACCCAGGGAGAGCCCTAGCTGCTCACAAGCAAAGAGACACGTCCACAGAAGTCCTCTCAACACACACACACACACACACACACACACACACACACACGTGCGCACCTGTGGGCACATGCACACACACACCTCAGCCGCTCACCAGAGCCTGCCCCGCGCCTGCACGTCTCGCGTCCCTGCCGGGCTCCTGGGTGGTGGCGACGGCAGCAGCTGGTTCGGGCTCTTCCCTGGTGTCGAGAACATTGGCCATGAAGGAAGAATGAGGGAAAAGGGGCGGGGCATACTCCTATCTGTCCATTACCCCCAGGAATTTCATTTTTACCCCATTTGGGGTAATTTACCCCTGTTCCCTGACCACTGTATTAGATGATAACGTTAGATCAAAGGAAATCAGTTCCCTGATTAAATAGACATGTTTTAATTTGCATTATGGAATATAGGGCTTTCATCTGTGGGAATTCACTTTCTACAGAGGACTGACAGAGTCTAATATGAATTTCCATGTGGGTGCCTTCATGAAGGAGGCCCTATTCCGTGTACTTCCTAATTTTCAGATTATACTCAAAATAAAGCATCATCAGTGGCTTCAGCAGTAAAATGGAAGGGTACTATGGTACATATGAAGCTTTGTGTGCACACAGCTTGATCAGTTCATCTGGTAATTGTCAATTGCGCATGTATCCATATGCATATGGAGCATTTCCTGGCTTATAAATGAGAATGCACGTGTGCTGATGTAGATGGTCTCAGCGCAATCAAAACTGTTTAAGGATTGTGTACAGGCAGTTCCTCCATCTTGACCATGCTGTGCCCTTGCTTCACTGATTATCATGCAGTGCTACCCTGTGCTGTTGCAATACCACCCATTAACTCTGATGATTAAGTGCAATGCTCTGGAGAGGTTAGGTTCATATGAAAAAGCTTCCTAGAAATGTAGAGTCACCTATGGAGAAAGGAGAAGGACTAGTTAGAATGTAGGACTAGGCCAGGGGAGACTTGGATCCACCAAATCCTCACCCAGCCATGAAACGGGGTAATTTGTGCCAGCCGAGGAGTGTTGCAAACACACCGTAAAGCGCGTTTGGATCACTCTCAGAATCAGGGAGGCCTGACTGACTATCCCAGGTTATGACCCTGGCAGGGTCATTATCTCTCAACCTAACGTATCTTCAGTGATGTCATGCAGGGGGTACGCGGGGGTACGCGAGTACCGGTTTCTAGGATTACGGCTGGCCCCACCCATTCCCCTGCCCACTCGTCGACTCTGCCCCCTGCAACATTTGAATTTCCTGCACGTTTGGGTTGCCTGCACGTTCTCAGAGCCAGGCAGGCAGGCAGCGAGTGGAGCCTTGCCTTGCCTTGCCACTGAAAAATGAGCTGCTCTGGGGTTTTGGAACTGTTGGGTCACTTTAACATGATGCCATACCTCCTTAACATGTTCTGGGGATGCTGTGGAATACTGTTGCAACTGTTGGGTCAGTTTAAAATTGTCTAAGGCCTCAAAAAGGGCTTTTTCATGTCCCTTCCTGCCCAAGGGGTGGCCATTCTTATTATCTAGATAGGGCAGCGAGTGAATCCAAGGGGCGGGGTTAGCGGTGACGTAAATATACCCAAAACAATGCTGATTCCAATTATTTCCAATGGGTTTTCGCATGATGTTTAGGGCTTATTTGTGTACTCCAGAAGTAAAAACTTACCAAAATAACAACGTGTGATTGTGGAGAAACATCAGTGGTAACCATTTTATGAGTTAATATGCAATTCCAAGGTTTAATTCCGCGTAATTATATTACTGAACATACCGGACGAAATGCCCCTTGCTGCCTATGTAAACTCGGATTGCACTGCTTTGACAGGCTTATTTTTTGAAATCTACACAACCAAAAATAAAGTGTGAACGGGAAGGAAAGAAAAAAAGGGGAGAGTGGGCAAAAATTAGATAAATATGTAGGAAAATTACATTAAAATCTCTCAATGTATAACACAAGCAGTTGTCAATAGGAGAGTAGTTCTTTTTCACTTCTAGGCTATTAAGAGTATTTTTTTAAACCTCTACACTCACCACCACCCCCAAAACAAACCCTATTAATGTTCGGAATTTCGAAAATATTACAGTAGAAAAAGGAAGGCGGGAAAAAAAAAGTGTAAACGGGAAGGGGGGAAAAGGGGCGGGGTTATACCCGGAAGCTTCAAGTATGTGAAGTCATGCCCTCTCTATGTATAATAACTCTATGTTCCTGCCACAACATCACTTCTGGCTTATGACGTCACTTTCCGGTGGGCGGGTCCCAACATGTGCCAATCAAAAGTGAGTACCTGTTCTTAAATCATTTAGATGACACCACTTCTTATAGAGCTGTTGTGAGGATAAAATCAATCTGTTTTTATCCTGATTTTTAAACGTCTTATTTTGCTTTAATATTGTTTTTATCTATTTATTGTAAGCCGCCCTGAGTCCCCTTTTATTGTGGGAAGAGGCGGGGTATAAATCTTTTAAATAAGTAAATAAAATTAGAGTCAACCCAGGATATCTTGAGGCAGCATGCCAAATGCTGCCCCCTTACCCAATGGTGTGCTAGCCTCTGCTCTTCCCACTCTCCAGTGTTCTAACACAGCAATCCCTTCCCCTTCATATTTCATCTTCCTCCTGGTTCCCCTCTTCCTTTTACAATCCAGAGAGTGGAAGGAGCAATGAAGACAAGTTGTCATCTGCTGCCTGAGGTAACCATGTCAGTGGGCCTCATGGATGTGCCAGCCCTGGATAAAATGGAGAAATGGAAATCAATGCATGGTGTACACTAAGGGAACGGACAGATTTATGGAGGAAAAGTCCATCACAGGTTAAAACATCATGATGACTATATGTGGCAATGAGATGCACGTATCCAGTGGTGGGATTCAGGGGGTTCGCCCAGGTTCTGTAGAACCGGTTGTTAAATGGCCAGGCCCCGCCCACTCGCTTACCTCAGCTGGCTTCGGGGTTTTTTTGGCTCCGGCTATGACGTCATAGAACCGGTTGTTAATTTATTTGAATCCCACCACTGCACGTATCTAGTTGTCTTGTGTGTTCCCTGAGGCATCTGGTGGGCCGCTGCGAGATGCAGGAAGCTGAACTAGATGGGCCTTTGACCTGATCCAGTGGGGCTCTTCTTATGTTCTAACCTCCGGGTTTCAGAGGTAGTCTGCCTTTGAATACCAGATGCAAGGGAGTGGCAACAAGATACAGTTGTCTTGTGTACTCCCACAAGTATCTAGTTGGAGATACACCGGTGGACTAGAAGGGCCTTTGGCCTGATCCAGCAAGGCTATTCTTACACTGAGCTCCCTGGTGGAGACATGGGTTAAATCTGCAATAGAATAAAGTTTGGGGATACTTAAGGCGAGTCAAGGGGAAACGCTCTGGGCATTTTAGCTTCTGGATAGGAACAAACCTAAGTTAGGATAAGTTTTAGCTATGTTTGTCTGGGACATTTGTTTTAAGATGTACTGGCCATCTGCACGTGCAAGCTGAAACCAAGGGTCCCTTTGGGAACAAACCCTTGAGCACTAGGTGAGTTGCTGCTAACTTCAGACTGTGAGCACAATCCTAACCTGGAGTTAGGCCGGCAAAGTTTGGCTGGCACAAGGGATGCCATAAAGTATGTTTGAACCACACTCGGAGTCAGGGAGGCTAGCACACAGATGTGCAGTATCCCCCTGACTCCAAGAGTAGTCCAAACATGCTCTACGGTGGCCCTTGTGCCAGCAAAACTTTGCTGGCCTAACAGTGCCGGCCTATCTCCAGGTTAGGATTGCACTCTGAGAATGTGGCATTGAGTGGCCCTGATTCTGTTATCATTGGTGGCAAGGGATTACAGCGGTATAAAGATTGGCCCTGGGTGGTTAGGCATGCATGCTTATGTTTTTAGATGATTTCAACTCTTGTGTATTGTTGGTTATATTCCACGGATCTCAAAGCTTGTATAGGGGACTGAAAAGAGAGCCATGGGGATGGTTCTGCCGTTGTAAGGGGATTTTAGTTGGCGTGTGGAAAATTCAGAAAATGTGTTCTGCTGATGTTTATAAAAAAGTGTTTTATTATATCAGCACTGAAAGCATCAGCAGAATGAAGAACAAGCTATTGACATTTAGAGAATTTGATGATTGGAGGCAAGGGACTCTGAGTACTTCACTGGAAGAAATAAAGCAAACACCACAAATATAACTTTTGCTATATACGGAAGAAACCAAACAGAAATAGATGTAATTCACTTAGAACTTTTTGTTTTAATGGAACAATGACAAGCAGGAGTGGGTAGGAGAGTCAGATTTCTTACCAGGGACAACCCCATAATTTTACATAGGAAACTGTAAATTTCAGCATTAGACTCTTCATCACATAACTGCAGCTGATGCATCTGGTTGGCACTCTGAGAATCAGGATTCTGGACTAGACAGACGATAAGTCCAAGTTTCTTATGCTGCAGGTCAGAGGTGCTGTCTGATGCTCTCCTCTGTCAGTATCTATAATGTTGGGTGTGTAATGGAAGACAATGAATCAGTGCTTTTGCTTTAGTAAGGGCATAGTTCAGTTTGTATGAAGTATGAATGAGTGCCATTGGATGCACTGGGGACCCCTAGAGGTCTGATGTAGACCCTTGGCCTTATGTTTAACATGCCAGTATCAATTGTGGATTTAGCTGAATATGAATCAAGGACTTTATGATCTAATTCATATTCAAATATATCACAAACCACATGCACCTTTTACCCAGCATTTACCCAGTAAATAAAGCATTTATCCAGGGAAGGAATGAAAGTGTTTTAGGAAATTGTAAGATAGGCATAGGAGTAAGGGCTTTCCTCTAAGGATAAGCATTCACACAAACATATGTTAACAAATGAACCTTTCAATTACAACATTTGACCACAGTCAGTTTATCTACTTCAATAACTATTATGATGCATGAACAGTTAGACTCAAGGATAGTCCAATTACTAGCAGAGCAAAGCAGATGCCCAAACTCATCAGCAAATTGCTACACACCCGAAGGAAAGGAAACAAACGAGGTGTGGTACCTTTAGATTGAGACTTGTAGATAAATTCCATAGAGGATAAAGCAGGCAGCATTGTCAGTATAAAACAGTCCATGTCAAAAAATATATATACAATAGCCCCAGCCTTAGATGGTTTCAGGCATGAATAAGCAGTTCAAAAAACTTCTTGGTAGACATGCACAAACTTACTGAAACACATAGGTATACTCACTCCCATACAAAGAGAGTTCACAGGGACATTTTCTGGAAGTACTTCATTATCTTCACCTACTACCAGCAAGCACACCAGAAAAACTCTTTCTCAGACTTCCCTCACATGAGAACTAACAGAGTACCTAACACTTTCTTCACTTCCTAACTTCTGAAAAACACTACACACTAACAATACTAACAGAGGCTGCTGTGTGCTGCCACTGTAGAAGTAATCAACTTCAGGTGAGTGTAGCTTACATGCCGGTAAGCACGTACCTACAGTATATAGCTGTATTGCATTACTGCAAGTAGTTGCTCTCCTTGCCAAATTTCTTAAGCTACAAAATTTACTTTAGACCTGTAATGGCTCTGCAGCCTGACAATAACAACATTGTGGTTAACCGCACTTCATTTGTTTGGTTGTTTCAACCATTCTTCAACACAAGCCTTCTCATGATCACCCAGTTCAGACATTTTGCACCCATGGAAATGCATGCCTGAGAATGATAAAGGCTGCTCTTGTGAAGAAAAACGTGATTGTCCTAATTTAGCAAACATGATCTGCACCGAAGCAGATTTGTGGATGAATTGCCTTGGTAAATTGGTCTTCAATAAACAGAAGGATGGTCCACACATCCCCCAAAGATTTAGCACCCAGAGCTGTACATGCTGTTATATGGGCTGAATTAGATCCATGTGCATCCCTTACTAGAAAGGTTTTCATGGTTCTGTCCCATCCCCTGTTAACAAGTCAGTGAAATGAAGCAAAGTTTCTACTCTCCCAAGCAGACACTGTTAATCCCCTGTTTAATGAGCACATACAGCATACTATATACTTCGTATCTGGATATCTCAACTTTTTAAGTCAGTTTATGTATTAATGGGGAACATAGTTCTGTCTTGACGTTATGTCCTCTTCTGCACCACTCCATGCATTAGTGAAAATCAAGTCAGTATCCAATGCTGGCTAAACTCAACAGCATACTTAAAATGTTACAAAGGTAACTATTGTGTCCCTGGCTGCAGGTATGGCCAGCCATGAAGCAACATTCTGACTGCACAGCTGATATTTAACCAATTTCTTACCTTTTCCCCTAAACAGCGGTTGACTACGTGTCTGTGCACATGTGTATGTGGTGCGGGATGCATGCTAGACAAGTATGACTCAGGTCAGCCTCCTGTTGTTTTGCTTCGGCCGATGGCAAGGAAGCATCCAGTCCCACATGCCTGTAGGGAAAGAGCCAAACTTTGGTTTGTTGGAGAACCTTCTGCCCCCACCCACACACACAGGTCCACATGTAGCTAACTTCAGAGAGCTCTTGCCTTTAAAAATTCTATGACATGTCACATCTTCACTCTCAAAGTCAGGGAGGAAGGCTCACGTCTGTGTGCTGGCCTCTCTGACTCCAAACATACGGCTGGCCTCTCTGAGTAGTCCAAACATACTTTATGGTGGCCCTTGCGCTGGCCAGACTTTGCTGGCTTAGTTTATGCTGGCCTAACTCAGTTTAGGATTGCGCCCTCACTTGCAGTCCAAATTGTCAACACACTTTGCATATATAATATGACAACATGTAGCCCATCTTTGGTGTGAGTTTGTTTTAGATTCCAGTACTCCTTGGTCCATTAAGGGGAGACCTAGAAATTAGCCCTAGGACTCCCATGCCCCGTTCCCCTTAACTGGACAATCAAGGACTCTGAGAACAAGGAGAACAGCCTTGGTGATCTCATAATACATACAGTAGCTGACCCAGCCAGGTACTACAACAACAACTGCAGATGCAACCCACTCAAGCATTGTTTCAAGGAAAAGCAAACGTTGTAGTTTCTTTGCACTGAGCATAATTGCATAACTTTGTTCAATCCTGGAATGTTTGTATAGCTGCTGAAACAACTTATTTCAGTATAGTCTGAAATGGCAGCATCACTTCCATATACTATAGGCCAGTGGTTCTCAAACTTTTTAACACTGGGACCCACTTTTTAGAATGACAATCTGTCCGGGACCCACCGGAAGTGATGTCATGGCTGGAAGTGCCACCATTGTGACGCCAGAGCCTGCTGCTTTCCTGAGAATATAGCAGTAACTTGGGTTATTTCTCATTTTCTAATAGCAAAGTGAATCAGAAAGAAAAAAGCCTTTTTATAACCTTGACACAAGCAAAACAACCACACAGCCCTCCCCCTTTCCAACAACCCATCTTCCCATATTGTCAATATGGCTGATCTAAGTGCTTCGTCGCCCACCTGAAACTGGCTTGCGACCCACTGGTGGGTCTTGATCCACAGTTTGGGAATCCCTGCTATATGCACGCATTTTATTCCAAATCTGGTATTATTTTAGTCTACTCCATCACTAAAAGAGAGCAATTCATGATGAGCTCAGTGTCTGAAATGTTATATTAGCTACTTGAACTTTCATGACCAGCAGCTTTTATTACTTCCCATGCTTTTCTTATACCATTTCTCTTCTGCTGGATTGTCGTAATCCATTGTAATGTCACTTTTGGGGGAAGCCGTCCTCCTGGTCGGCAACCTTCATAGCTTGCCTTTGTGCTTTTGGTTTAAACTAAGGCTTACAGCTTGTCTTTTATTATTTATACATGATTCCATTTATTGATATGCTCCCAGATGCATTTCTGCTGAGTTATCAGTACAGTGTTCAGCTCTCTGCATGATAGCATCACTCCATAAATATTCTTTTATTATTGCAACCAAGGGACCATCTCTATGGATCTTCTAATTTTATTTTCATCCCTGTCTTGTAACTAGCTGGGTTTTTAATAACACTAGTTTTTTTATATTCCATTTAAAGACCTTAATGGGTTTAGTTTATAGCGATATTTGTTGAACTGAAACTGCCCAACGTTTCTCATATATATTGTCTCCAAGCATTTTTTCTTTTTTTGAAAAGCTATGCATGTTACTGAATCATCTGTAAAGATGCTTGTTATAGCCTTAACATCACTTATCTAATTCCTCAGACAGTCTTCAGACTGAAGGGGAGAAATGTAGAAATAGCTTCTTTCTACAAGGTTGACAACATCTTATAGAATTGGTATTAATCCCACAATGATATTATCACAGGTTTTCTTTATAGAAAAATCATTGGGACATAGTCATCATATCATATCATATCCAACTATCATAGTTGGATAGTTGAGTACCTATCAGTTTAGTAGCAAAATCCCTCCTTAAGGTTAGTTTTTGGATAGTCATGGGAATCTCAGCTATGTAGAAATATACAGTATGCATTTGTAAAAGAAAAATAATGTTTAAAAAACAGCCCAACAAGAATCTGTGCTCAGTGCTAATGAAATATTGAGGGTGTTAGCTAGGGGAAACATAAAAACAAGGGGGTGAGAATTGGCCTGCTTGATCCCCTACGCCTCACTGCAGTATCTTGGAAGAGAGCTTTGTGGATAAGAGGGATCTATACTATAAAAAGCTCCCTTGTATGTACTATATGGGGAGATTTCACAAGAAGATATCCTCCTCTCTAGAAACCTTTCCTTTGCTATATTGCAATGAAGTGCTCAGGTTCAGAACGGGCAATAGTCCCAAACGTAAGCCCTTTATTTATTTATTTATTTATTTATTTATTTGAAAAATTTATTCCTCACCCTGTGATTGAGTTGCAGGTCTGACAGGGTTACACTGAGCTCTTCAACACCTGAGCTTCTCGTCCTGCGCAGCCAGTCTCTCCTGGACCCTTGGCTCACAGACGTATTTCAGCTTTTAGGTTTAGGCACCTGCAACTAGCAAGATTGCCCCAAAGAGTCTCAGCTGTCCCTCAACCATCAACGTCAATCTTGGGTTCTACTTTAATCTTACTTCACGGCGCTATTTCCCATGAAAAGCCAAACATCAATTCTTCAGCAGAAATGGTTTTATTTAGAATAAGGCACAAAAGAGGAAAGCCACTCCCACCGAAAGCCGGCGGAGCTTTTCAAGGGCTTTCCCGGTTAGCACACACAGCACAAACATAACAAAACCTATTCTAATTCTGCTAAGAACTCTCACCATCCTCGGGATTCGGAGTGACAAAGGCTCCCGTGGCCTACGCCATACATAAAACTGCCGAAGTGCAGCCTCCCGGCCCTTGGTGGATTAGGACCCCTAACACCAAGAACTCTTCCCAATTATAGGGCTTCCACGATACCCCATGAGGGACACCCGCCAATAACTTACATGCAACATTTTGAATAACAAATAACTAACCAATCCCGTTTCATGTCACGTAGGTGGAAAGTTACCGGTTCTGACCCAGGTGTGGGTAATTTGGCTCCCTTCTGATATTTTCTGTTCAAGGATGTTCCTACAAGGAATCTCTTTTGATTTAATTTATGCCCCAGCTACAAATCTCCGGTGTTATCTGCACTTCGAGGTTGCCTCTACATAGTTCCACTTTGCAAGTGTGAATAACATCACTTACTGGGAGCCTGGCTTCTTTCTCATGGTTTCTTTGATCTAACCTTCTTACTCACAAGGATGTGGAATTACAATTTATTTTCTAAATTCTCTATTTAACCCTTTCCACCTTGACACACCCTTTCCCATGCCAAAGCAAATGCCCAAAGCAGCTTACAAAGCTAAATAAAAAGTACATTGTAACACAACAATAAGTAGAAAACATCAAAAACAAAGGCATTTAAAACATTGATTTTAATTTTAAACTCAAACACTTCACAAAAATATTTTAAACACGACAGAAGCTAACAAACACATCTTGTCAGGCCGGGGGGGGGGAAACAAATTGCCCAGGTGAGCGATTATTCGAGAGGCACAGCACTATTTGTGAGCACTATTTGCGAGCACAGCACTATTATTCGAGAGGCACTTCACTAAGTTGTGAAGGTAGCTTGGACCCACGTTGTGTGGATTCAGATTCAACCTACTGGCTTTCATCGTACTCCAACTACATCCAGCCAGTGCTCCAGGACCTCCACAGCTTCTTTGGCTCAACATGGCAAAGAGAGATAGAGCTGGGTGTCATCAGCTATATGACTAACACATTGGGAGCACAATCCTATCTACCTGGTTGATGCTTTTATCCAAGAGGAGCTGCAGAGGTAAGAAAAGCACTGGAGCAGTGCGAGGGCTAGGAGAAGGCAGTGGGAGGGCATTCTGGAGACAGACAGTAGTGTAACAGGACCGGGGAATAGCAGAACAAGGGTAGGAAAGGCCCAGGAGGTAGTGGGATTGGTGGAGGAGACCTATACTATGCTGGATCCGAACCCCCTTCCTTGGCCTGGCAGCCTTACGCAGGACTGCTCTGAATTGCACAGGCAATTTAGCTGGTGCAGATCTGAGTAGCCCCATTGGGCCGGCTGGAACATTACTGGGGCAAGGGTTCCCCCAAGTTGTGAAGTGGATACAGCTGAGGCTATGCGGCCCCACTGTGCCAGCACAGGTTAGGACTGGGTTGCCTGGGAAAGAAATGGGGCGGGGGGGGGGTAGTGTTCATTCATTTTCTCTTTCCTGGAAACTTCTGTGGATCCAAAATAGTAACATGAGGCTCCTGCTCCAGGATAGCTAGGGCCTGAACAGAAGAACTTCTGTTAATGATACATTGAAACGTTTTGTTGCAGATTCCCACTTGTATAACAATCTGGAAGTAAATCTCATTCTCTTTATTCAGTTTATCACAACAATTTTAATCACATGCTAAATGAGCAATATAATTTATTTTAAATTATTCCGATTAAAAGATAATTGCAGAGTTGCTCTATATAAATGGATATCTGAAATGCTAATTCATGGAGAGCAGGAATAAGGTTTCAAAGTTACTTGGCAACGTGCAGTTTTGCTTTGTTATTTTTCTTCACGTCTTTTATGCATTAATTTCATAAAATTAATTACAAGATGCTGGTTTTAACTTTGCATTTGTAACATGAAATCATGGATATACTCCCAGTGAATGATTTATTCTATATAGGTCTGATGTTTTTAAGTTTATGAAAAAATTCAGTTATTACTTTTCATTGACAAACATAGTGCAGTGAATTATGAACAAAATGTTTAAAACTCATAGTCTTTGATTTTTTTTAAATTTTGAAAAAAACGAACTGTTTGATTATTGCTGCCTCTATCTTAAACCAATTAGCATAAAATATTAACAGCAACATTTAGGAGTGAATCATTCAACAACCTTTGGTTTAAGTGCGTTCAAATAATATTTCCTAATTCAATTGCTTTTTAATTTAAAATGGAAGACAAATTATATTTTTATTTTAAAATATTTTTGTACTTGAACCTGTCAACCATAAACAAATATTAATATCCATAGTTTAACTATAATATTATGAAAATCTATTTAATAAGTTATTTGTTATGTTTTGTCAGTTATGACCCCAACAAATAAATAACATATGACACTGTGGACCCAGTCCCGCCCCTCCTCCCAGGATCCTACCTGCCCTGCCCTGCCGCTGCCCACTCCTTGCCCCTGTAACCAGGAATGGCATCTAAATGATTTAGCAGCAGGCACTCACTTTTGATTGGCACTTGTGTCGGGGCCTACCCACCAGAAGTGAGTTCATAGCCAGAACCCAGGAACCGCCCCCAGGAACTGCTGCGCCTCCTCGGGTCTGCTGCATGGGTCCGCTGCGCGGGCTACCAACTCCCCCTCCCAGGAACCACCGCTCCTTCTCAGGAGGGAGCCCCAGGCAGCCTACCTGCTCATGCTGCTGCTGCCATCGGTGTCCCTCGCTCCACTGCCTGCCTGCCTGCCTGGCTCTGAGAACATGCAGGCAACTCAAACGTGCAGGCAATTCAAATGTTGCAGGGGGCGGAGCAGAGCACTGACGGAGTCGATGAGTGGGCGGGCAAATGGGCGGGGCCAGCCCTAATACTAGGAACGGGTACTCCCCCCCCCGTGTACCCGCTACATGACATGTCTGCCTGTAACACCTTCCCAGAACTGTTCACTGTAACAAAATACTCTTCTTAGTGAGAGCAGAAAAAGTCACCGTGCAGCCTGGCACTAGTGAAAGCTGTTTTAACACAGTTGCTAAGAACCTGAGGAGGACTGAGACATAATCTCCTGGTACCTGAAGGGGTATAGCAGGTGCTTCCCCCCCAGCATGAGACTAGAAGCTACTGGAGGCCTCCATGGAGTACGGGGTCATTTGTCCCTTGCCCTGGGGAAAGCCCCAGCTGCTATGGGTTCCTCAGATCCACTCCAGTGACATCACTGGCACAAATCCAAGTTACCCTATATTGAATGCTTAGGAAGTGGGAGAGGGTCCGGTAGGAGCCTCTGCTGCCTTGCCCCTGCCCTCCCCCAGCTTGTAAAACCTTCCCCCCCCATTCTGCCCTTCCCCTCCCACCTGATGGCCAGCAGAGCACCTACTATACCCGCTTTGGCAGTCACTAGTCTGCTTACGGCACATTTGTGACAGTGCCGTGCCTGACTGATTTAGGATTGGGCTATAAGTTTCACCAGGCAGAGGCTTTCACACAGAGATCCTCTAAAGCAAATATGATGGCAGTTACAACCCTTACAGGCAGGGACTCTGAGAGGAATTTTATCAGTGGGTGCAAAGTTTCTTTTGGGCCTTTTCTCTTTTGTACCCCCTGCATCCCGTTCTCCTGGTCCCTGCTTACAGGAAATGGCTTGGTGGAGTGGCCCGTCTCTTTTGTCAGTGGAGGTTCTGATTGTCTTGGCATGAGTGTTGGGGCAAAGAGCAAGCCCTTCCCAGAAGCACTTGCTCCCAATACTAAAACAGAACATTCAGTGCTTGATATGGGGAACAGGGTTGCTAGTTAATGAATTGCGTGTTTTAATTGTAAATTCCCTTTTCTGTTGTAATGCTATCACTCAAGTATGAAAAAATAACATGGAAAGTTTAATCTGTAATGGTCCACAAATTGTCCATAACAACATTGGGTGAGATGCTGAGTGCAGCTCTCAGATAAAAAATAGTTTTCCTATTGATAATACTAGGATGAATGAAAGCAGTTATATTAATAGTTTCTCAGACAACAGTATCAGAGTTATGTGATGCCAGTGAGTGAGAAGGCCAGCGGTAGTATTCCAGGATTCCTTTTTCTTTGGATGACAGAGTACAGAAAACGCATTGTTTCTCTTTAATATCTGTTGTAAATACAGAATCAGAAGCATATTTGAAACAGACCCCTAAAAGTAGGCAGCACAACTGCATAACCAGCATCAGAAATGGTATCCCCAAGGGGTTTCAATTTCAAGCCCTTTGGAGTTTCCTCCAATTTTCTTTGGTCTACCAGTCACGAAAATCAGATGAGGAAAACATGTACCTGGATTGTACAATTTCAAACTACACGAATGAGCTTATATGACCTATTTATTTATTTTTATTTACACCTAATGCTCCTCCATATGAAAAACAAAAACAAATCTCTTCACTTAGAAAACTGGCATACCTAAGTGGGAAAAGATTTATATCTCGTTTTTCATATGCAGATTTTTTAAATTGATTTTTTCTTTGATTTGCTGTTTGTAAGAATTAGGCCTCTCTCCTTAAATTTTAAAAAAATATATGTATATTTAGCAGGCGCAGAATTGAGGACGCTGCGCAGCCCAAATAAAATTGGGGCCATGCAGCCTCCCAACAAGGCCTAGGATGCAGCCTAATGGCCACGTCCTGGCTCCTCCCTGGGTCAGCATGCCTGCTGGCCCGCCTACCTCACCCAAAACCACTCGTCCCTCCCAGCCCCTCCCTCGCACCAGCCACTCTCAGGCTAATGCTACTCATAGTGTCGGCCTGAGAGCTCTAGCGCCGATGCGGGGGCATTGCATCGATGCTACATAAGAGGTAGGATTGCGCTGACACTCTGTTATTGTTTAGTGCAGCTGTCTTCAAAATGCAGGCTGCTGCATGCAGAAAAAGCTGTCCAGTTGCAGCCCGACACCTTCTTTACCATGCTGCAGCTGCCTTTCTTATTGCTGATCCACCCATAGCCTTGCCCCAGGCAGCTGCAGCCCCTTCGGAAATTGGAAAGCTTCCAGGCGTTCAGCATGGGAGGTGGCTGCCCAGCATGAGGCTGTGGGACAAGTGGATGATAAGAAAGGCGGCTGTGGCACAGAACGGGAAGTGTCATATCGCAGCAGGATGGCTTTTTCTGCTTGCCAGGTCTGGCCTGTGGGCCAGGATTTGATGCCTACTGGTTTAGTGAATAGCAACATGCGGTCATTCTGTTGTATCTTATTAACAGTTATCCATTTCTCTTTATCTGCTTTGAGGCTTATATACTTTGCAGCTTATGCAAAACATGAAAGGGGTAGGAGGGAGGAATAGAAGCAAGAAAAAACAGCAGTTCCATTTGTATTTTGTCTCATTCTATTTACCTTCCCTTGTTAATTTGCCACATGCTTCTCAAAGTGTTTGTTGATCACCACTGTTCTGAAAGCACTGAATGCAATACCATGAGTGTTATGCAATACCATGAGTGCTATCCTGCCTTTCTACTGCGGGAATACTCAAGGATTGATATACACTGAGGGCTGAACTGCACATTATGTTAAATGTGAACATGGCTCAGTGGTTCCCCCCCCTTTATTTCATAAATAGTGCATTGGGGTGGGCACAGCATGGAAGAATTTACAGCACAAGCATCCGCATATTTACTCAGAAGTAAATTCAATTGTGTTCAATATGGCTTACTCCCAGAAAAGTGTGTACAGGATTAGGGTTTATAGCCTTATTCCCTGTTTTGGTTTGATCACATTCTGTGTCCCCCCCCCCCTTACCACACACTAGTTATATAAAAAAAATTTTTTTTAAACCACCAAGCCATGTTTAGCTTAACATGCCGTTTGGTTCTTAGCTTGCTCTCCAAGGAAGTAAAGAGAATCTTATGAGTTACTTACTTAAAAGTAAGTAGGCTGCTTTATTTTAAAACTGTAAAATTATGATTGTCAAGTAAGCCAAGGATAAAAGGTATATAATCCCGTTTGCAGAAACAGACTGAGTGCTTTATTTTCAATTCTCCACTATCAAGGAAATTGAGGATAGAACTTGCACTATTTTTTTTAGATGGCAAATTTCAATTACATGAATTTCAAAAAAGGACATGAACCTGAACTACATGTGGTAAAAATGAGACTGTGAGAGAAGAGAAATATGTCCTTCAGATGCATCTAAGCCTTGCATTCCCATCAGCTGGGAGCAACACAAAGATATGAAAAGTGAATCAGCTTCCATGCTATAAACAGAATAGGTCTTTTTCCTGTATGGCTGGATTACAGAAATCAATAGTTGTACATTTTCTCCACATTGTGGAAATAGGTTTCTGATCTCAATCATGCCACCTTGTAAGAGATAAAGGCCTTTGGGATCAAAGAGATTTAAGCAGAACAGGTTTTCAAAATGTTTTCTGCTAAAAGCACTAATTAAAGATTCCTCAGAGATTTCTGTAATGAAGCTCTGTGGGACAGCTAAAAGCAAAAAGAGAGATTTCTTAGTATAATATATTTTCTTTTTGTGTTTATTTAAATGCTGTGTTATTAATGTTAACTTGCATGACAACAGAAAGTTGCTATGAATTGCAAGAAAATTCTCTGACGCAAGGCTCAGTATCGCATCATCTAGAACCACAATCTGGTTCTAGAAAGCCAGGTGCCTGGGAGTGGCAACAGGAAGCAAGCATCTTGTTTCTCTGTGTGCTTCACCAGGCATCTGGTGGGCTACTGTGAGATACAGGAAGCTGGACTAGATGGGCTCCTGGCCTGATCCAGCAGGGCTCTTCTTATGTTCCTATGGAAGAACAGTGGGCTGCTAAGTGGAAGGTCTGGGGAGGCAAAGGGGGCAAATGCCCTGGATGCTGGGCTGCAGGGGGCAACAACACAAAACAACCACCCATCTGTGCACCGTTTGCTGGCTTTGCAGTGTTTCAGGTGGTGCCCCCTGGCTCCTACGATGTGCACAAGTTTCCTCCGACCTTTGGAGACATAGGGCAGCCCCTTGTGCTGCTGAAAGCTGCGCCCGCCCCTGGAGAGGGCGGGCACAGCTTTCAAGAGGAAATTGCAGTGATGTTATGACATCACCGCAATTACTTTTGGGGTGAGGGGGGGCAGACAACTGGGGTTTGCCCCTGGGCAGGCGAGCCCCCAGGACTGCCTCTGGGCTGCTTTTTTCCTCATGGCAATGAATAGTGAGCAGATACCATCCCCTCCTTAGTAACTTTGCTTTCCAGTGATTGAACTGTTTCTTATACATAAACTATGGTTTATACATGCATCAAAGGCTCTGAAATGATTGTAGCTCTTACTGCACTGAGATAAAAACATTCAGTGTAGAAGAGAGAAAATCTTATTTGTGACTGCAAGGATATTGCTATTTGTCTTTGGAAAATATTAACTTCTATTGTCTCTGTTTTGAATGTGGACACGTGGGGTAGCATCCCGACTAGTGCTGCCAGCATCTGACGCTGTGAGGAGCTTCCTCCATGAACCGAAAGCGCATTCCATTAGCAGAAAGGCTTCTTGCGCAAATGAAAGGGTTCTTTGCATAAGTGGAATGCTCCTCCTGTTCACAGAAGAAGCTTCCATTTACAGAGGGAGCTCCTGATGGTAGAAGCACTAGCTGGGTTGCCATCGTTGTATTTAGATGCATTGGGGCTGGGCAAACCACATGCAGTCCCCAGCAACCCACTTCTCTCTTGCTTTGGTATACAGTACTTCTAGCTCTTATGATCTCTGAGTTGGAAAAGGTGCTTCTGGGTTGAAAGGATTTGCCGGTGGCACCACTGTTGCCCAGGGGACATCTGATTGCCAAAGGAAAGTCAAACTTTGGGGAGGCTCCTTTTTGTCTCCCACAGCATTCATTTAATGCCATTGATGTGGCATTAAATGAAACAGCAAGATTGGTCACAGGATGCCTAAAACTGACTCCAATACAAAAGATGCATTACCTAGCTGGTCTTCCCCCTCCCAAATTTCATCAGGAAAGCTCAGCGCAGAAGGAGTGGGTTAAAGCGACGTCCCTAGAAACACACTCACTGTATGGCCATCAACATCCACTGTCAAGATTGAGATCGAGGAATAGCTTCCTTAGGACTGCACCCCCCCTAATTACCAGTCACCACAGACGGCTTTAGAACTATAGAAAGTGAGCAAGGAGCTGCTGAGTGAATGGGCACAAACATACGTATGCCCACCTCCAGGCCAAGAACAACCGCAGCCTGTATGGAAATTCTTAAATCGACTGTGTGCTGGAGTAAAAAGATCTAAGGAAATGGGGATTCCCCGTAAAAGACATGCTGCGTGAATGCGGAGAAGAACAAACCATCTCACATATGTTACAGTGCACATGATGCCCCTCTATATGTACAAGATGCACATGTAGATCTTATGTTGGCAAGGGAGAATGCTGTTGAAGTGGCCCAGTATTGGGCGAATTATATCGAGTTTTAACCTTTTATTTTATTCTAAAAATATATTTTGAAGTATGTATAAAATTATATTAATCTAGGTGCTTCTGATACGGAGAAAGAAAGAAAACTCTTATTATGCATGATGAGTTCTGGGGTAGTGTTGATTGTGCTGCCACCCCACTTTTAACAGTTTCAGGAGAGAAAGACATTCCAAAGACAATGCTTGTTCCTGAAATGCAGTGACAGAGAAAACCTCCTCTACTGAACTGCTGCCTGTCCCACTGGAGTTCTATCACGGAATAAAGTGACAACCCAGGTACCAAGTGCCATGCACTGGTAATGCTGAGAATCTTACAGGGCAGGGCCAGCCCCAAGAGAGGCGGGCCCCAAGGTGGGGTATTCCTGCGGGGCCCCTTCCCCTCCCAATTCACCAAGAAAAATGAATTGGTCCTCATTCACCAAGAAAAGTGCTTGTGGTGCCACACATGGCACCTGGAAATAATTGGTGGTGACATGATGACACCACTGCCAACTGCTTCCAGGAGACCCATTTTGGGTTTTTGGAGGCAGAGGCATGTGGGAAGGCCCAAGGTAAAGCTGCTCTGCTTGCCCCACTGACCATATAGATCCCAGTTCTATAGATCCCAGTTGTTGCAGCAAGCACTGGTGTGGGCCCCCCAAAGTGCGGGGCCCAATGTGACGACATTGGTCACGTTAGCTTAAGGCTGGCCCTGCCACAGGGCACCATATATAATAAGATTTCAGTGGGAGTTGTTTAGTGGTTAACAAGTGGCAGGAAAAGGTTCTCTGTAGAACCTGGGAGAACCCCCAGACAAGTTGGATTTTGCCGCCAGAGGGATCATCTGAGCTCAACAAAGCAGGCCTGCTGAATGCCCAAATCCTACTTTACAATCCTATGCATGTTTACTCAGAAGTCCCACTCTGTTCAGTCGAGCTCACTCCCAGCTAAGCCTGCTGAGGATTGTAGTCTTAGCTGAGAGCTAATAGGAATGCAAATGCATAACTTTTGTTTGGTGACTTACAGCAAGTGTCTCCAAACCCCGACATGGGGGCCACATGAAGCTCTTGGAGAACCTCTACCTGGCCTGCGGCAAACCTCTGGATCCCTATGAGCCCCTCGCCCTCCTGACCTTGCTGGCATGGGCTGGATCTTCCAAGCTGTGCTCTGGTTGTGTGTGGAGGGTATTCTGAGGGCCTGAGAGGCCTCGCGCAGTCTCCCTGGCACTCAGAATGCGTTTGGAAAGCTGAAAATCATTTCCTGGTTTTCCCAAAGACCGACGTGATGTTTTTAGGCCCTCTGAAGGCCTCAGACAGCTTTCTGAGGGTCAGAGCAGCCTTGCCATTCTGGGTGTTCCATGTGGTCTGCTGATTCTGAGATATTTACTCCAGCACATGTAAGTAACCTGCTTGAGGGATAAGGGAATGGGAGTCCATTGAAGTGTGTGCTATATTTGTGTGGTGAATATTGGTGCTTGGAGGAATCCTAGAACTTTGAGCCCATTCATTCATCTAAGTTCTGCCTTAACATAAAACATTTAAATTAGTGAAATTTTATATTCAAATGTATTTATTTTTCCAGCCCTAAACATCATGCCAGATATTTGGTGCAGCCTTTCAGCTACAAAGTTTGAAGATCCCTGGCTTACAGTCTAGTGTCACTTCACGTTCTTCAGGTGTTTCTAAGAGTTTACAAGGAGTGAAGAGTAGCCTTATATAAAGGTCACAGTGGTTAATTTCAATTCTTTGTTGATGATTCTTATCCAGTGATCTCAAGGGCAGAGAAGTAGAAAGGTCTTCTTCGTTTGGGTGGCATAAAGAATGTTTTCCCTCCTACTGGACTTGAGATGGCTATAAGTTTTGAGAACCTTAACACAGACACCTATAGTGAGCCCTCCCACTTCTAATTTGGAATCACTGTGTGAGGCATCTGGGAAGGTTACCACATCTGCTCAGGAACATGTAAGAATGGGCCTACACATGTACCATTAGTCGTTGTGCACATGACACTCATTTTCAAACAAGTAGAACATATTTTAAAATAATTTTTTTAATCTTTAATGCTGTGGTACTCCCTTTGTTATCTAGAATGTTAACTTCTATTAAATGTTAGTTTCATAATATACTAGCTTTTTTGACCTGGCGTTGCCCAGGTAACAAATTATCCCAAGTCCAAATGTGGACTCAAACAGGATCGGGAGCGGCGCCATTCGTCTCGGCGACCCCGGAAACTACGGATTTGTCACCGATTGTGGCCATTTTTGACCATTTTCACCTGGGGCCCCCTGTGCACCCCACTCATGGGGGCGGTAGGGGGGTCTGACCCCTGTAGTGTTTGTCCCCAGATTGTAAAGCATACTGGTGTCAATTGCTCCAGGTGTTCCAGCGGGTCACGGTGGACGTTTTGTTTCATACCCCTTCTCACCCCCCACACTGATGGGGGTCAAACCTGGACTCCAATGGCATTGGGAGCATCACCGTTCGTCCCCGTGGCCCCAGAAACTATGGATCCGAAACCGATTTCGGCCCTTTTCGACCATTTTCACATGGGGCCCCCTGCAGCCACCACCCACGGGACCGCTAGGGGAGCCTGACCCCCGCAGTGTTTGTTGTAAGGCCGCAAGGCATGCGCATGCCAAGTTTGGTGCCAATCGCTCCAGGCGTTCCAGCGGGGCATGGTGGATGTTTTGTTTCACACCCCTTCTCGCCCCCTATGTCGAGGGGGGCCCGAACCCTGACTCCCACAGCGTTGGTAGTGTCATCGCTTGTCTCGGCGGCCTGCAGCTTTCACCATTACGCAATGGAATGCAGCGAGCATGCTGCCGATCACTGAGCAGATCCGCCCAGCGACCGAGCAGAGCCCGCCCAACGTACCGGTAGGCTGACACTACTGATTACTCTGGTAAATACATCAAGATGGCTAGCAACTTAGAATGAAGTTTGCCTAAGTTAATATAAAATGTAAACAATGCAAAGACACCTCAAAGGATTACATTCCTCTAGAGATAATGAGATTTCCTTCCAGAATGTGTGATAGTTAAGGGGGTAAGTTCATGCTTGATCAAAGTCTTGTGACCTCTGTCTCTCAGAGTTCATCCTGCATTTTGGCGTTAGGCCTGTGGATTGTTGCTTGATTTTAGAGTTCATGATATTAATATAACCGTTAATAAAGTAAAATAAAGAAAGAGGGAGCTTTACTGGTGACAGTGGGGCTGGCCAAGTGGCATAGTTAATGAAAGTGTAACCTGGTGCCGCGGGTAAAATGATACCACGGAAGTGATGTCACAATAGGAAGTGATGTCACTTCCAGAAGTACCAGCACGCCTGGGCTTTTAAAGAAGGTGAAAAATGGGAGGTGAACTCACATTCTCCCCCAGCAGCATGCCTCCAGTTTTAGCAAACCCCAATTTTTACATGACACCTGCCAAAATTTGTTTTCTGGTTTATTGGCCATAAATTTTGATAAAGATATTACACTCTGGTTTGTTTCGTTGCATTCTGCATTAAATTACCTTTCCAATTATATAAAATATGATATTATTCATAAATACCAAGGTTTCACAATTTTGGTTACTAGTGTCAAGCTCAGCTTGTCGCTCCCCCCTTACAGCTTATTGCCCAGAGTATCCTGTGGGGGTGGGTTTTGAAGAGGGAATTTTGGCAGGTGCAGTTTTTTAAACCCTTCCATGTTGACTTGCACCTGCCAAAATTCCCTGTACAATAGTTAAAGGTATAGGCACTCTGTTCCCATTTGTATCTGGTAACCCTACCTAAACCCCACAGAAGTCCACAGAAATAGAACTCTTGGTAGGGCTGTGCACCAAATCCCAGATTTTGTAACTAAATTCTGTATTTGTATCACGCAAACGCTTGTGCAGATGCCTGTGTTACTTTAGTTTTCATTCGGATGTTGCTCTTTAAAAACCTTATCCTGTTACCTTGTAAATCAATTCTGCTTCCATGTCTTTTAATACCAGTCTCACAGTCAAACCCCTTTCATGGATCACTGCCTTGTCGTGGCGAAGGGGCTTGAGTAGCTCAATGAAGCTGTGAGCTATGCCATGTAGGGCTACCCAAGATGGACAGGTCACAGCAGAGAGTTCTGACTAAACGTGGTCCGCTGGAGAAGGAAGTGGCAACCCACTCCAGTACTCTTGCCAAGAATTACAGAACAAAAAGGCTAAACGATATGACACTGGAAGATGAGACCCTCAGGTCGGAAGGTGTCCATTATGCTACTGGGGAAGAGCAGAACACGAGTACTAGTAGCTCCAGAAAGAGTGAAGTAGCTGGGCCAAAACTGAAAGGAAGCTCAGCTGTGGATGTGTCTGGAAGTGAAAGGAAAGTGCGATGCTGCAAAGAACAATACTACATAGGAACCTGGAACGTCAGATCGATGAATCAAGGCAAGCTAGATGTGGTCAAACGTGAGATGTCAAGGCTGAACATCGACATCCTGGGAGTTAGTGAACTAAAGTGGACAGGAATGGGAGAATTTAATTCAGATGACCATTATATTTGCTACTGTGGGCAGGAATCCCTTAGAAGAAATGGAGTAGCCTTCATCGTGAACAAGAGAGTGAGAACAGCAGTACTGGGGTATAACCTCAAAAATGATAGAATGATTTCCATTCGGATCCAAGGCAAACCTTTCAACATCACAGTAATCCAAGTCTATGCCCCAACCACTGGTGCTGATGAGGAAGAAGTTGACCGCTTCTATGAAGACCTAGAACAGCTTCTAGAATTAACACCCAAAAAAGATGTCCTCCTCATCATAGGGGATTGGAATGCTAAAGTAGGCAGTCAAGAGGTAAGAGGAATAACAGGCAAGTTTGGTCTTGGAGTACAAAATGAAGCAGGGCAAAGACTGATAGAGTTCTGTCAGGAGAACACATTAGTCATAGCAAACACCCTTTTCCAGCAACACAAACGGCGACTGTACACATGGACTTCACCAGATGGTCTACATCGAAATCAGATTGATTACATTCTTTGTAGCCAAAGATGGAAAAGTTCCATACAGGCAGTCAAAACAAGACCTGGAGCTGACTGTGGCTCAGATCATCAGCTTCTTCTTGCCAAATTCAGGCTTAAACTGAAAAAAGTAGGGAAAACCGCTAGGCCCTCCATGTATGACCTAAATCAGATCCCCTACGAATATACAGTGGAGGTGACAAATAGATTTAGGGGCTTAGATTTGGTAGACAGAGTGCCTGAAGAACTTTGGACGGAGGTCTGTAACATTGTACAGGAGGCAGCAACTAAAACCATCCCAAAGAGGAAGAAATGCAAGAAGGCAAAGTGGCTGTCTGACGAGGCTTTACAAATAGCTGAGGAAAGGAGAGAAGCCAAAAGCAAGGGAGAAAGGAAAAGATATACCCAACTGAATGCAGATTTCCAGAGAACAGCAAGGAGAGATAGGAAGGCCTTTCTGAACGAGCAATGCAAAGAAATAGAGGAAAACAACAGAATGGGGAGGACTAGAGATCTTTTCAAGAAAATTGGAGATGTCAAAGGACAATTTCATGCTAAGGTAGGCACAATAAAGGACAAAAATGGCAAGGACCTAACAGAAGCAGATGAGATTCAGAAGAGGTGGCAAGAATACACAGAGGAACTCTATAAGGCCGATCTCAATGTTCCTGATAACCACAGTGGTACAGTCACTGAGCTCGAACCTGACATCCTGGAGAGTGAAGTCAAGTGGGCTTTAGAAAGCCTCACTAACAACAAAGCTAGTGGAGGTGACAGCATTCCAGCAGAATTACTCAAAATCTTAAAAGATGATGCTGTCCAAGTGCTGCTCTCCATATGCCAGCAAATTTGGAAAACCCAACAGTGGCCACAAGACTGGAAAAGATCAGTTTACATTCCAATCCCAAAGAAGGGCAATGCCAAAGATTGCTCGAATTACCGCACCATTGCACTCATTTCACATGCTAACAAGGTCATGCTCAAAATCCTACAAGCTCGGCTTCAGCAGTATGTGAATCGAGAACTACCAGATGTACAAGCTGGTTTCCGAAGAGGCAGAGGAACTAGAGATCAAATTGCCAACCTTCGCTGGATCATGGAGAAAGCAAGAGAGTTCCAGAAAAACATCTACCTCTGCTTCATTGATTATGCTAAAGCCTTTGATTGTGTGGATCACAACAAACTGTGGCAAGTTCTTGAAGAGATGGGAGTTCCAGTCCACCTGATCTGCCTTCTGAGAAACCTTTATGCGGGTCAGGAAGCAACAGTTAGAACTGGACATGGAACAACCGACTGGTTTAAAATTGGGAAAGGAGTACGACAAGGCTGTATATTGTCACCCTGCTTATTTAACTTATACGCAGAGTACATCATGAGGAAGGCAGGGCTGGATGACTCACAAGCTGGAATCAAGATTGCTGGGAGAAACATCAACAACCTCAGATATGCAGACGATACCACTCTACTGGCAGAAAGTGAGGAAGACCTAAAGAACCTTTTGATGAGGGTGAAAGAGGAAAGTGCCAAAATTGGTTTGAAGCTCAACATTAAAAAGACTAAGATCATGGCAACCACTCCCATCACTTCCTGGCAAATAGAAGGGGAAGAAATGGAAGCAGTGTCAGACTTTATTTTCCTGGGCTCCAAGATCACCGCAGATGGTGACTGCAGCCATGAAATTAAAAGACGTTTACTTCTTGGGAAGAAAGCTATGGTGAACCTAGATAGCTTAATCAAAAGCCGAGACATCACCCTGCCAACAAAGGTTCGAATAGTCAAAGCGATGGTTTTCCCAGTAGCCATGTATGGCTGTGAGAGCTGGACCATAAGAAAGGCAGAGCGTCGAAGAATCGATGCTTTTGAATTATGGTGTTGGAGAAGACTCTTGAGAGTCCCCTGGACTGCAAAGAGATCCAATCGGTCAATTCTCCAGGAGGTCAAGCCTGATTGCTCCCTGGAAGGACAAATGCTGAAGCTGAAGCTCCAATACTTTGGCCACCTGATGAGAAGAGAGGACTCTTTAGAAAAGACCCTCATGCTGGGAAAGATTGAAGGCAAAAGGAGAAGGGGGCGGCAGAGGATGAGATGGTTAGATAGTGTCACCGAAGCAATGAATATGAAATTGGGCGAACTCAGGAAGCTAGTGGAGGACAGGGAGGCCTGGCGTGCTGTGGTCCATGGGGTCGCGAAGAGTCGGACACAACTTAGCGACTGAACAACAACAACAACAACACAGTCAAACAGAAATTTTTCAAGTGAAATTTTTTTCTATTGCCTTTTGTCAGAAAGAGAGTCGTCTTATTAATTTCTGCATCTTTTGTTGTTCTGAGAGGCACACTAGCAGAGCCCAAAAACTTAATTCAGTAGTAATTATTAAATGCAGGATGAAGAAAAAGTACTTTAAAGTCCAACAAATGAATTCTGAAACAAGTCATGTGGGAAATTTTTTAAATACAAACCACAATACACTTGCACTTACAAATTAATTGCATTACAGTAAAATAAATAACATTTAACCCTAATTAGTAAACAGAATTAAGCAATAAGCAATAAAAAAAATTGCTATAAATGAACTCTGAAGCAAGGCATAAAGGGCCATTATAAAAAGAAATATTAATTAAAAGATAATGTCAAAGAATCAGAATATATTTAGGAGATAATTGCTCCCTATTGCTAAATAAATGCCAAGGTGAAATCCAGGCATCCATCAAAACTAAACGTCAACACAAAAGAAAGAGGTTTTAAATTGAAAACCATTTATCTGGGATTGTCATGAGAGGGCACTGTTTCTTTTAGCCAAAGGAAATGACAAAGCTTTCCAATCACTGGCTTGATGGATACTGTCACTGACTGTTGTATATGGTATATTTCTTGTCTGGCATGTGTGTGCCAGGGCTAACAAATACATTTAAGTCACAATGCCAATGCAATTTTAATTCTATCATTGTAATGTATTCAGAAATTTGGAATGATCTAATAGCGTAAAGAAAAATCCCAATATCTGAAATGTTATTCAATCATACTTGTAAAATTGTTCCGATATGAAGAACAAGATACTTGGACTCAGCACTCCATTTTTGTATACTCATCTTGAACACATTCATGAAAAATCAACTGCCTATGCTGCTTATTAACTTGTAAGAATTTTTGAGACTAGTAGGTGGGGAAAGTGTTAAAAACTGTGGACAATTTTGTTCCGTATGCCAACATTTTTCATTGTTGTTTAAAGCATTTGTAAACACCCCGATATTGGGATCTTATGAAAGCAGCTACATTGTACTGTGTGGCCACAAAGTCCCTACGAATGTGATTGTGTCTTCTGCTATTTCTTTAAAAAGTGTTTCTAGGTAGGGATTCAGTATGGATACCAGTGAGTGTACCATAGAAGAGAGACCGATTACAGGAACTCTTTACAGAAGTCTTCATTCACAGTCATCTATATATATATAAAGAACGTGTGTGTGTGTGTGTGTGTGTGTGTGTGTGTGTGTGTGTGTGTGTG
>JAJKFI010000004.1:32722118-32773079 GCA_029204185.1 Lerista edwardsae | reverse complement strand
AGAGAGAGAGAGAGAGAGAGAGAGAGAGAGAGAGAGAGAGAGAGAGACTGTACACACTATGTCACATGCATCAGTTCTCTGTACAGGATAGCTTTCTCTTCATTGCCCAGATTGTCTAGTGTGGATAGGTATACTGCCCTCTGCTGTTCACAAATGGGCAATATTTTATCCATTGCATGCCTAGCTCAAAGTTTGTAAGGAGCCAGTAGCTTTATTTCAACCTTAATTATAAACACACTAAAGCACAGAATATATTCATGGTATACCTGCATAAAATGTTAAAGTTGATTAGGGCAGAAAACTAATTACCCAAAAGGAAGCTTCACTGAAGTCAGTGGAATATACTTCCACATATATTAGGATAGGCAGAAGAATTGAGAAAACATCACTGCTTATGAAATTTGATCCCACACTTTATGTATGTTAAGCTCATCTACATATTATAAAAGTCAGAATAGATAACATGATTCTTGGACCTATTATTCCCCCCCCCCCCAAGCAGCCTGTACTGCTGCCTTCTTAAGTAGTATGAGAATGATGCCAATAAATTGCTAGGTAACTGCAACATTAGCTCTCGCCCCTGCAGGAAGATATGGAGCATCTATCATCCTGAAGTACTTCATAACCTATCTATCTTGTACAGAAAAATTTAACCTTCCAGCAAAATGATATACAGTAGCTGTTTAAACATTTCAACAGCATGATACAGCATTTCCAGTTTAAATGAGAAGAACGCTGTATTGGCAGTTTGTGTAGAATAAAATCTGTTACGTTAGTGATTTGGCTAGGAATATTTAATAGTGCACAGTTAGGACCTCTGTTTTATCAACTAAAAAGCAATATTTTGTGTTTGTAACTCATAGCTTCAATAAATTAATAAAAAACAAATCCGCAACATGGAAACTGACAAAGCTCTTCCTTAGTACTTACTATTATTTCTCATTAAAACTGTTTTAACAGTACAATAGCACTCACGATTTGCTTGAAAGTAAGTCCTATAAGTTCCCAAGTAAGCGTGCATAAGATTTTAGCCTAGACAAATAGTGAAGTTCCATTCTTGTGTGTGTGTGTGTGTGTGAGATTGAACTTAAATTTTACAACTAAATCATAGTGAAGCATTAATTGTACAGTTTCTTGCCAGCCTCTGAACTGTAGCAAATGATCTGATTTCTATCTTTTAGCAGAAAGTAATTTTTAAAAAAAATATTTTCATCCTCAAAACCAACAAATCATGTAAAAAAAAATCAGCACTATGCTCCTAAAGGTAAAGGTTTCCCCATGACCAAATGGTCTAGTCGTGACCAACTGTAAGGGGCAGTGCTCATCTCCGTTTCTAAGCTGAAGAACCAGTGTTTGTCCGAGGACAAGTTTCTATAGTCACAAAAGGAGTAAAGGTAAGCTAGGAAAACATATTTCTAAAAAAAAAAATTGTTCTTTTTTCTGGTGACAAGTTGACATTCACTCATCTGGTATGGCAATTTTTCTTATGGACCATTTCCTGGATATTCGTAGCTTACTGATTCTTTGCTGGAGTGGTTGTCCCAATTTTCAGTGGTGGACGGTAGTAATTCTTCATGTAGCAACTAGCACGTACAAACTAGCAATTAGCACAAATATTAGTGGTGGTAGCAGTGATGTCATGCAGGGGGTATGCGGCGGTACGCGAGTACAGGTTCCTAGGATTATGGCTGGCCCCGCCTATTCGCCCACCCACTCGTCTACTCTGCCCCCTGCAACGTTTGAATTTCCTGCACGTTTGAGTTGCCTGCATGTTCTCAGAGCCAGGCAGGCAGGCAGGCAGCGAGCGGAGCCTTGCCTTGCCTTGCCACTGAAAAATGAGCTGCTCTGGGGTTTTGGGTCACTTTAACATGATGCCAGGCCTCCTTAACATGTTCTGGGGGTGCTGTGGAATACTGTTGCAACTGTTGGGCCAGTTTAAAATCATCTGAGGCCTCAAAAAGGGCTTTTTTCATGTCACTTCCTGCCACGACATCACTTCTGGCTTATGACGTCACTTCCAGTGGGCGGGTCCCGACACGTGCCAGTCAAAAGTGAGTACCTGTTCTTAAATCATTTAGATGACACCACTGGGTGGTAGGGAGTTTCTTCTATATTAAAGATTTAAAAATACCACGGGTATTGATATGGATCAGGTCCACATAGCACCTGGTAATACCACTTATTGCTACCGGAACTTCCAACTTTAAATTCTTTATTATTGACAATTCAATCCATGTAAGTTCCATTCTGCTTTCAGCCTTGCCATCAACCGTCCAGACCCATTTTGATAAATATATTAAGCCTAAGGCAGTTTATGCAACAAGATTTCATATTCCCCTAAGATGTGGGCAGAATCACCTTTACAGGTGACTTCTAAACTTCATTTCTTTTTTTGTCAGAGGTGAACCCATTGCCCTGCATGTCATGTAGCATGTCTTGCTATCCATTGTTGATTGCAGTAGAATGGAGGTTGGCAACCGGACATCAGGTTCATCAATAATAAGAATGCATGTGTGTTCAATACTCATATAAAAACCTACCAATTAGGCTATAAAGCTAAAAAAAAAAAAAAAGATGGGCACAGAGTGGAGAGACACGTGCTCAGACAGAGAATGATGCTCAAAGGAAGCTCCTGCCCTTGATCTGCTTACACTGTAAGGCTTAGGGATAGAATGACAAACTTGGACCACTGTGGGCCAGGTGGATGCATCTTTTTGGGACTATGGGCCAGAAGTTTTTTGGGTGGTGGGCCAGATCTGGGCCCTGAGCCACAGGTTGCCTAATATAATAGTATAGGACATGTGGCTGAGTTCAAGCCTCTTGTCATCATTCCAATGGCTTGGAGTAAATCCCTCAAATGAGTCCACAGTGCTTTTGTAACACCAGTGTTAAGAATCTAGTTTATTTGTCATGGAAACTGTGGATTTGGAAATACTGAAAAATTGTAAGCCTTTTCTAGAAAATTCAAATGCTTTACTTACATGCAATGTATTCACCCTAAGGTCCTTTTCCCACATGCCTTTTCCCAGCCCCAATGATGATTATGCAGAAGTGCTTCTCATTAATTTTAGTAGTTGACTTTTAGGCCACTATGTTTAGGACTGCAGTTTAATCCCGTTTCAGACTCTTATTTGTGTATTGAGAGAAAACATTTTTTTAAATGAGCAAACACACACACTAGACAACCCAAGTTTTAAATTTGCATTGGAGATGTAGGAAAAGCAAAAAGTGCTTTTGGGTATCTTATGTGGAAAAGGCTTATTCCTCATTTTCCCCTCTATGAAAACACCCTTCTCCTCATGCTTAGTTTTTGCCACAGGCATCTATGTTGCTTGAGGCAAAAGCCATTATTACTTGAGAATGGCATTTGCTGTTGTGTGGCTGTTTCCTACTTTGTTCCAGTAACTTTGAAGGGAAGTGATAATGTGAGTCAGCCAATGGATGCATTTAATTTCTATTTCTGCATTGCCACTCAGAACAATAGTGGCATGGGAACTAACCATGTCAGTTGGTTGGCCTACGTGTTTGCGTCTCCTCAACTTTTACGAGAACGGTGTGGGAAAAGTTGCACTGCCTCTTACAGTATTAGGCAACATAAGGATCAGGCCAAAGAGTGACAAAAGCTATCTCTGTAAAGGTATATTCTAATAAAGAACAGCAGGGGGAGCCTATGAGCCTCACCGGATCACAACTTAAAACTTACTGTAGTTATAGTAGGGAACAGTGACCACTGTACATGGTGGTGCCTGAAGCTTCATAGAAAAGCTGGGCCCTACATGGAATAACTTTGCTTGAGAATGAGCAGCTGATTTAAAATTTGGACATGCTATACTCCATGGAGCATGTTATGTGAGGATACTTTCCCATAAACTATATATTTATTTCCTTCTTAGCAGTGGTGGTCCTGGGGGCTTGCCCGCCCTGGGGCAAACTTCCAGTCGGCTGCTCTCCTGCCCCAGCCACTGGGTTTGAGTGCTCCAGACAGCTCTCCCGTCCCAGCTCCTCTGATGGTGGGAGGAAACCCAGTGCAACTGATCTGCTTAACCTAACGAATTAAACATTACACACAAATATGAAGAAATTGCTTTGATTTCTATATGAGAGGGCCTGCCTTTTTCCATCACTGTGACATGCTTCCTTTTGCTTTCATTGTCCCATTCCTTAATTTGTCATCCAAGAGCATCAGCTCATCCAAGAGCATCATCCAAGAGCATCCTACTCTCAGCACCCCCTGAAGGCTCATATCAGATGACTAATTGCGCTGGAGTTGCTTGATTGCTGCAAGAGGTCAGGAGACAAGGCAAGGCACTATGTGCTCTTTCCTGTTGCCATCTTCCTAGCTCTTCTACCAGCCTTCTTTCTTTTCTGACTCCACAATCCTGAACATTGTTCTTTTTCCTGTTTCATTCGCCTGCAGTCCTACTCCACAGGTTTTCTTGGCAAGGCTCTCTCCCATGGCGTAGCAAATGAAGGACAAAGAGAGAAGCTGTGCTTTCAGGGACACGCTCACCGCCTACCAGCCCAATTACACAGTTGGCTTAAAAACAAAAATTGCAATTATTTTCCCACCCACTCAGCCCTCCCCCGTCGCACTAACTTGACGCAACTTGAACGTCTTTGCTGCGGCCTTCTCGACCACGTCCCTGACACAGCTGGAGAACGAGGTGAGGGCAGGTGGCTTCGTTCGATGCCTCTGAGCATGCTCACAGCCACCAGGCATGCTCAGTGACATCAAGCGATGGCGTTCTGACAAGCGGCGAGGCTTTGCGGGACACCGTGAGGGGCATCATGTGAGTAGCCGCGAGCGGCGGGAGCGCTGGGGCCGGGCCAGCCAGGGCTTGGGGTGGAGTGACTGCCTCAGCGGGCGGGGGCGGGGGCGGGGGAGGAGGAAGCAGAGTCGCGGCTGCAGGTGAAGAGGCCGCGCGGACACTGACAGCCGCCCTAAGGAGGAGGGGGCGTCGTCGTCGTCAGAGCGAGGTCTGGGCGCTTTGCCCCCGCCGAAGGGCTGCTCCTGCTGGACGCCCCGAGAGGCGCCTCCACCGCCGCCATTTCAGGAGGCGCGAAAGCCCAGCGCTGTGCCGCGGTGGCCGCAGCCCCGCGTTTCGCAGCCAAGCGACCGTCTTGCTGAGGAGCTGCTCCGTGACGGCCTCCTTTGCTCCTCCATCTCCCAATAAGCGGCGGGCGCCGCTTGTGGCGCCTCCTCCGTCCTTCCGCCGCAGCCCTTAAATGGCTCCCCTGCCTGGGCCTCCTTCGCGGCTGCCTCTCCACTCTCGTACTGGGCATGAGCGCGGGGGAGGCTTGATTGTGGCTGCCCTACACCTGTGCTCGCGGGGGGTGCGGGAGGGGCAGGCAGCTGTGGAAACCGTCCGAGCAACCACGCTTGCCTTGTCAGGCGTCTGCCCCGGTTTTTTTGGTGGCAGGAGCAACCTTCTCTGGGGCGAAGTCGCCTCTTGCTTCCTCACCTGGTACTTTT
Source organism: Lerista edwardsae (assembly GCA_029204185.1). NCBI lineage: Eukaryota > Metazoa > Chordata > Lepidosauria > Squamata > Scincidae > Lerista > Lerista edwardsae. Next base: position 32,767,606 of record JAJKFI010000004.1, on the reverse strand, counting down.
CTGCATTGCCTGCCCTTCAAGGCACACTCGTGGCTTCCCTGCATTCATTTTGAAAGATGCGTATCTTGCTTTTGTATCTCAAAGATTTCCCCATCGTGGTATAGAACCTGTTACACTTAAAGCAGTTGCCAACGCTGACCGAAGCTGTTTCTTACATTCCCCACCTACCCGCAGTTAAGGCGGCCATCCTATGCGCACGTTCCTGGGAGTAAATAAGCGCCACTGAACGCAGTAGTGGGGCTGACTTCTGAGCAGTCGTGGGTACAATTGTGTTGTGAATAAAGAAGGCCCCTTTAAAATCTCCAGTACTCTCAGTAGTCACTTGGAGAATGTTGCAGGATCTTGGAGACTCTGGGCCAATCCTGGAGATTTGGCAACCCTATATACCACAGTGCAAAGCAACATTAAAGTGAGATGTTGGGATTGGTGTTAAAGTATCTTCCCAGCTCTCTGGTGTTGTTGATTCTTATGATGCAGTACACCTAGCACTTCCTGGAATAATAATATTTATAGATCTTCATTAGATGGGCAATTGAGCCTTTTTATATGAAAATATAGTTAACTTTGATCTAACAGACTTCAATGTAATGGATCTGGGAAATAGGCATTTTCCAATGTAATTGGAAACCTCTTTAAACCTCTACCCTACAGAGCTCCCATATACATGTCTACCCAGAAGTGTCATTATAGTCTGTGGGATTTATTCCTAAATAAGTGTGGCAAGGATTATAGCATGTGTTGGTATGGGCTTGGGGAGGGCATACCTATCTTCCAAAGCACCCTTGGTACTATTGCTGTCACTGTCCTTGACTGGCCACTCCAGAAATTAAGAGCGCAATCCTAACTTGGAGTTAGGCTGGCACTGTTAAGGCCAGCAAAGTTTGGCTGGCACAAGGGCCACCGTAAAGCTCATTTGGACCACTCTTGGAGTCAGAAAAGTCAGCACACAGACGTGCGCCATTCTCTCTCACTCCACTTCGTCTAAATGTGCTTTACGTGCTGACCCTTGTGCTGACCAAATGTGGCTGGCCTAAGTGTGCCGCCCTAACTCCAGGTTAGGATTGCTATTTAAGACATTCCTGAGGCTACTTTAGGGACGAAGAGGTACTTCCACTTTCTAAGGAACATCTCCAGGCTGCTCTAGGAATAAGGAGTGGAGTCACAGTATGGTGGTTGTATGTACACCAAAGCCCAGAAAGAGCAGTAATTAAGTGGCTCTGCATGGCTAGAGTTGAGCAGTCCAGCTTTTAGATAGGGGTCTACGTGGAAGGGTGGGCGCTGCCAGGCCTCCATTGAGAGAGAACCTTTTCCTGGAACCTGCTCTTTTTGTAATAGGGTGAATAAGCTAGCCAGCAGTATCCAACATAGCCACATCCTAACAAAATTACAGTATTGAACTTTATCTGGCTTCCTTCATTGCCCTTGGCCACTGCTAGGGGTACTGGCTCTCTTGACTTCCTTTTCCTCCTTGATTGCCCATCAGTTGCATTCTAGGCTAAACATACAGGTTCAGTTGTGTCAAACAACTTTAAAAAGTTTTAATTGTAATTTAAACCTAGACTGTTTATATAACAGGGAAAGAGAAGGAAAAAGACTCATTAAAGGAAATAGGCTGTAGAAAGTGATATATGATTCTGGGTGCTGCTTTGGGATTCAAGGATTAAGTTGGAGAGATGCTATAGCTTGTTAGTAACAAATACTTTTTGTGCATAGAAAGTCCCCAATTTAATCCCTGACAATCTCCTCTTAGAAGATCAGAGCTGTAAAAAAACCTCTTTCTGAAGAGGGCTCTGTCAGTTAGGGGCAACAGCAGTGGGCTATATGGATGAATTAAAACCACAGCTGCAAAGGATATTGGGTGTGAAAAATAGTGTTTCTAAAGAATCAATACTAAGGGATTTTCTTGGTTCAGAAAACTGCCGTGCCACAATTTTTTTTAACATTTAGGGGAATGAAAAAACTCCATTACCTTTTCCTACATTAGTACATGACATTTCAACTCCCTTCCTACTGGCCTGGTTGTCAGTTGCGTTCCCAGAGGGGGAAGACAAAGTACTAAGTTTTTAAAGTGCCCCTGCCATGAATGGCTCTGAAGGGGAGTGGTTGTTTTATATGGTGCTTCAGGTGCCTGAAAAACCTAGCACCTTGCCCCACTCTGGTTGTTCCCACTTCTCTGTATGCAATATATTCCATGTTTGGTGCTTCAGAAGGTAAAAGCATAAGAGAAAGGCTACAACAAACAATCCAAAGAGAGGCTAAAGTCTACAAATAAACATTGTCTAAAGTTATAAGCAATTATAGAAAACATAAATTTATAAGCAAATATAATTTGGAAGCATTTACATGGTATTTGTTTTTTTATACCAGTATTTTGAAAATGTAATGCTACTGTTCTTTTTTTTTCTGTAAGGCCTCATATGACAGAACTGTATGAAGATATTCCACCTACATGCTGGCCTATTGTGTATTCTCCAGATTACAATATTACGTTTTTGGGATTGGAGAAACTGCATCCATTTGATTCTGGGAAATGGGGAAAAATAATACGTTTTTTGAAAGGTAAAATAAGAACAAATCTGTCTTATATTTTGTGAACATGGTACTGTGTTGCTGTACTATAAGGTATATAATGTACTATATACCCTGTACTATAGGGTATAGTTTTTTGTTACTCAGGTCATGTAGATAATTGCCCTTACACCCACCCTTTTGTCTTTACATCAGCCAATGAACACATAAGACAAGTCATCTAAAACAAAAAATGGAATATTAATGAAATAAAACCACTCATAAATCAGGTCCTGTCTCAACACCCCTGTGGGCATCAAACTCAGAGGAGACAGCAAACAGTTTTTCTTTCCCTTATAGTCATTCTCACTTACTCTAGGCTTTGGGCGGCAGCATTTCAGGGGAGGGGGTTTGGCACCACATGCAGCTTCCCTGGCTCTGAAGACTCACGGGGGGCGGGGAATGCCCTCTCTCCAACTCCTCCTGCCCGTGGAGCAGAGTGGTGATGGGGGCACGACTGAGGGTGGGAGGGGGACCATTTTGCTGCTTTTCCCTGCCTGGCACCTGGGGGCATTTGTCCCCCTGACCACCCTAGGTATCCCACTGGCTGTGGGCCATCAGTTGATAGCCTAAGCTTGTCCCTGTGGAAACCTAAGCTTGTTTGCTTAGAGGCAAGTCCCACTGAGTTTATTGGGGCTTACTGCCAGGTAACTGTATAAGGTTGTAGTCTCAGGCAACTGGCAGCCTTTCAGCCAAATCTGGTCTGCAAAATGCTGTTGGCTTGCTATGCATCAGTGCCTTTAATAAAAAGACAGATGTTCACCCAAATTTCGTGGTTCTCAAACTTTTTAGAGGCAACTAGAGGTTGTTGCCTGATTTATAAATTCCAAGGGGTGTGGCTATAATGTCAATTGAGCTGCAGTGCCCACTCCAAGTAGTAGCTTGTTTAACCCTGGATGCACATAGCCTAATCTGCCCTGTCAGTTTGCACACCATCAAAAATTGCATCTCGACTCACTGGTGGGTCCTGGACCCACAGTGTGAGAACCACTGTCAGAATTTATCTCTTCTAACATGTAAGCTATAACATGCTTCTTGTAGCTTCCCTTCTCGCCTGAGAGTAATAAAGCTAGCTATGAGTAATTTGGTGGCAGCAAATGAATAGTGGGAAAGAGGTAAAGATCTTGATTTCTCTGCCATAGATTAGCTAGCCAGCCAGTTTAGGTTCCAACCACCACAGTATAAATTATGTTATCCAGATCTACTCTATTGAAAGCATTGTAGGCACCACTAGTTGTACAACTGTTAAGGCTAACTTGTGTTAGAGATTGTTATAATCTTATTTGTCAAATATCAACTCTGCTCAGGTGAGACAATCAACACTAATAACTTCCACTGTTGATACAGATTGTTTGATGATCTGAAATGTGCCGATTCAATTAGCAAATATATCCTGTTGCTGATACGCTGAAGTCTACTCTAGCAAATTTTTTCTCTTCCTTCCTAGTTATCCAGATGACCATACTTTATGAATTGAACTACAGTGATGTAATTTTCTGCAGATCATTATGTTTATGAGAGAGTCATTAAACAACCTTGCTCTAGTGGATTAAAATGTGAGGGAGGGCATTACACACTTCTGATGAAAATTATTTTGTCATTCTTGGCACTTTTTAAAAAAAACTCTCAAACTGGATCTTCAATTTGTATTTTACTTTGTAAGTGTGCATTTTAAAATTTATTTTGGATACATTCTGTAATAAGGGCTGTTGATGCATTAGGGTAGAGTTTTTGCTAAATCATAGAAACACTTTGATTCTTTGGATTTGATACACATTTTCTATCCATTCTGGAATGTAACTGGCATAGTGGATTTCCCAGATTATCTGAGCACTATAGTTGTATCTGCAGAAAAAAAAAACACTAGTGCAATTATTGAAGAGTGTGTTTGGGTGTCGATTCTGATTGTGCTCAGTATCTAAAATATGCTAAAATAAACAGAAATACAGTTTGTGTTCTTCCTAATGGAAGATTGCAAATTCTGGACAGTTAAGGACCAAATCACCATATGTACTCAAGTATAAGACAATCTCATAGATAAGCCGAGGGCAGGTTTGGAGCCAAAAATCCAAATGTTTCCTATAACCTGTGGATAAGTCCAGTTTGGGGAGATTATTGCCTCTGTGGAGGTAACTCCAGCAGGGCTATGCTCCTGGAAGTTGCATTCCATGCATGTTTATAACTGCACAACTCCTTCCCTTCAATTTACCAAGGTTGGTGTAGCTGCAATCAAAGGTGGTGCTGTTTACAGGCTTCTTCCCTTCAAACTAATGAGACTGGTATAACGTTAATTTTGGTTGCAGCTACATCACCCTGATTAGGTTGAAGGGAGGGGAAAAGCCTGTAAGCTTAAGCAGCATCAAGTTTGGTTGCAGCCAGTGGTGGGATTCAAATAAATTAACAACCGGTTCTATGATGTCATAGCCAGAGCAAAAAACCCCCCGAGGTAAGTGAGTGGGCGGGGCCTGGCCATTTAACAACCGGTTCTATAGAACCTGGGCGGACCCCCTGAATCCCACCACTGGTTGCAGCTTATTCTTTCATTCCCCCTCAACCTAACTAGGCTGGTGTTGCTGCAAACACACTGCATCTCAGAAAACTGAGGTGGGTACTTTTATAATGGTTCTCTCTCCCTCTCCCAGGGGCTTCCCTCTGCTTCTCTTGTCTCTTTTTTTTCTTTAAACTCTGAAGATGTTTGTTACCTGATTTACCATATATACTTATGTATGTCTACACAGGTCTTTAGGATCAATTTTAAGACCTACATTTCTCGGCTTGTATATAAGTCATATATACATAAGACATACAAGTCATATATACATATATACAAGTATATATGATACATATTACTTCATATATAGTTTCAATATCTGGTATCTCTCTGACTGAAGGGTGGCCAGATATCAAAATTTTCCAGATATTAGATATCTCATATTAGAACATCTCCATTGTTGTAGTTGTCATTTTTATTCAGGGTGCTGTTGGTGTTTGAGACTCTGCCGGTGCTGTAAGTTAAACTTAGAACATTACCAGTTTTTGTGTGGAGCCCCGTGGAAATACTCCTGACCAGCATCCATAGGCATTCACAGGCTGCAAACCAGAAGCTGGGGCTGGTAAGCTTGCTGAGCCAGAGATTTCCAGATCATCAAGTTGTAGATATCATAACCTTTATGTAAAACAACAACCACCATGTTTAGGGTTGGCAAAATAAAATTTTGCTCTTTTTAAACAAAATGAAACCTTGTTGTCCCCAATCTAATCAGGACTAATTATATCTAGAAAGGGAAACTTAATCCTTTGTACTTTTTGGGCAGAAAATTGCTCCACAAAACTGCAATTTTTCTACAAATAGCCATTTTAGAGGCAAATAGCTAGGGAGGCAAGTTATATAAGGAAAATGGGATAAAAGGAAAGGACTAAAATTGCCCTCCCGATGTATTTCAGGTGCCTGTTGAACAAAATCAAGAAATGAAAGTTACAGTTGTTTTTAGACTTTTGTGAATTAGTTACTGCAAAATCCAGTATTTTTACTGCAAAATCCGGTTCCCGAGTAAGGCTACACTCATGCCCTGCAGCCTTACCATGGGGAAAGGGGACAAGCAGAGGCTATTGCAGCTGCCTGGCTGCCATGGGATGCAGAAGTAGCCGCCTGGCTACCACTGCACTACCGGGTGGTCAGGTAGCATATGACTGGGCCCTCAATATGCTCATTTTCAATGGTGGGTATTTTTTTTTCTAATTTGCTGTTATTCTGTAACAGTAAGCCGTGTGCCTGCAATGCAGTGTAATAAAATATCTGCTTGGAAAACCAAGCAATGCTTCCTCTGAATTTATTTTTTCTATGCTGTACTACACTCTCATCTGCTCATTTTCTGTGTTTTTTTTAAAATAAAATAAAATGTGGAATAGAATGAAATAGAATATTATACAGTATATGCAATACAACAAAAATAGAGTTAGGTTCATAATGTCCATAGAGTATATGGTGAAGAGGGTCCCCTTGTATCTAACCCCATGTCTCACATAGCGAATACTGAGGGCACAATCCTAAGCAACTTTTCAGCATCGGGGTAAGAGCAATGCACCTCTGAGGTAAGGCAATACATATTCCCTTACCTTGAGGAGGCCTCCGTAACTACTACTCTATTGCAGGATGCAGTACATGCCCCATTGGCAATGTCAGTGATAGAAAATTGGTTAGGATTGCATCCTGTATCATTGAGCCTAACTTGGTATCTGCTAGGTTTTCCAGGAACCTAACACTAGTGGATAACGAGGTTTGACTGTATTTAATAATTTGGTGAATTAAATACTATCTGGCTATGGATTTTGCAGTAAATAATAAAGAACTGAGGAAAAACAATGGCATGAGACTAGGATTGTCTAACTATTCCGCTTGTTCTAACTATACTACAGGTATTTGTGTTAGTTCTTAATATCATATGTGGGCCCTATTCTTTAATTATTCCTAAGGATGTTTTCAGTGGTGGCCACGCTGTTATGCAAATGCCTTCCTGAGGGAGCAATTCTAACCTGGAGTTAGACCTTGTGTTGGCCCAGAAATGTCGCAAATGCACTGTAAAGCGCATTTGCACCACTCTCCAAGTAAGGAAAGCTGGCACATGGACAAGAGTGGTCCAAATACTCTTTACGGTGTGTTTGTAACACTCCTGGGCCGTCATAAGGGACTTGTACTGTCCCAAGTCTAGGTTAGGGTTGCACCCTTAAAGAGATTCAGGGCCCAATCCTATCCAACTTTCCAGCTCTGATGTAGCCCTGCCAATGGGGTGTGAGCTGCATCCTGCTGTGGGGGGAGGGCAGGAGTTGCAAGGTAAGGGAATGTTTGTTCCCTTACTTTGGGATCAGCCTTGGGGCTGGAAGGTTTCCATGTGAGCAGCTTTTAAGAAGCAGCTAAAAATATTTTTATGGTACAAAATTTTTCTGACTCTTTAAACAGATCTTATAATAAAAATATAATATTTTATTGTATTGGTTAATTTTTGATATTGTTGTTGCTCGCATTTAGTGTTGTGGCATTGCTTTTAGTCTTATGTTTTGTATGACTTGCATTTTACGTGATTTCATGCACCACTTTGATTTTTTTTAAAGTGGTTTAGAAATTTGGATCAATAAATACATTTAAACTGCACAGATAAAAACATTCATAATACATCCTAATGTTTACTGGTATTTTATTGTTATGGTGTTTACTGGCTATATTTTTTGGTACACGTATGCATGATTTTGCTGGATCCAGGGAAGCATGAGCAGATGGACACCTATGCAAGGGCACATGACTGAAGGCGCCATCCTCTCTGACTCAGAGAGTGGTCCAAACATCCTTTACAGTGTCCCTTGTGCCGGCCAAACTTTGCTGGCCTAACTGTGCTGGCCTAATCCAGGTTACGATTGCGCCCTGAATTCCTTTCCCTATTGCAGCCTTTTGTATGCTTTGAAAAGCCACTAAGAGTTTGGAGACTATCCTGAGTGGTATGGGATGTAGTCCTGGGGGTTGCAAGGGGAGGGGGAAATGGACTGAAATTTAGCTAACACCTTGCACGTTGCTTGTGGGGTATGGCTTCTCCCAGTTTCACCTGATTCCCCCCTTCCCTCTGTAGTCCTCTCTGTTCCATATTCCGCACTGTTCCAAATGATCTCTTGATGCTCAGGAGTGGCTTTTCAGGAAGTATACAACATTGCGAAAGGAAGGAGAGGGTGCGAAAACTGCCTTGCATGAGCTTCTACTCACCCATCATATTTAGCTTTTTCATGTGCAATTGTGTTTTAAGCAATGCCCAGTATAATGCCGAGTATGCTAGCTTTTTGTAGAATTACAGAATAATTTTATTTGCATGTTTAGTGATTCTCCCTTGTTCTCTGATTCAGAAGAAAAATTAATTGCGGATGATGTGATTGTACGAGCTCGAGAAGCAAGTGAAGAAGACTTATTAGTTGTCCACACAAAAAGCTACTTGGATCGGTTAAAGGTATTGTATCTTGCATTGGAAACAAACATTTTTAATTTTTAAATCTTACTTCATATGCATGCAAATCCTCCCTACCCCCATGGATCAGGCCTTTTCCACCTTTTCTTGCCCAAACAGTTTTAACTGAGCATACGGAAAACAGCAATGTCTAGCACAAAATTAATTTCTGTAGGACTGGTTTTAAGAACTTCTTGAGGGCTCTTGTATCCATGAACATAATACAGTATTTAAAGTCTTAAGTTAGAGATATTTTTCTAAGGTTAAGGTGAGTGGAGACCTATTAAATAGAATATTGAAAATGGAGTCATGCCATGCAAGATGTTCTTCTCTAAATACATTTTGACAAACAACAACAAATCTGAGACATCTTATGTAATTTTTGTAGAGACATTTGTTTAGCGGTTACTTTGTGCTAGTCTGTTGAAAAAGACGTTTTGTACTTTAAGAGACACAAGTAGTGATAGAATACAAAACAGCAGGAAGATGACAGTGAGTGCCCAAGGGTGAGACTAGTTTTAATTACAATCTTTTGTGTAATCTGTATTTGAAAGCTGAAAAACTAGCTGATAGATCTCTCCATATTAAAGCTGCATTAGAGGACATTAGTATACTACTGTTCTTTTTTTGGAAAATCTTATTTCTGATATATTAGAAATTTATAGGCAACTTAAATCAGCAGATGCAATTGAGGATTAATGCAGAAGATACTTTCTTTGAATTTGGATTATCTCCGAGTGTATTTGTGCAGGTTATTTAAAAACCATACTGATCTTGTAGTATATAGTTATAAAGATGCTGTTCTAAATATATTGTCTTCTTTTCGCACCACATATCAGAAGCATTGCAGCATTTTCCATAAATGTTTTCTTATCATATATTGTTCATTTGTGGCTTTTTAAAAGAATGAGTCACCCAATCCTATCCTTCATTTTAACTCTTTTGGTGCCAGCAGAGAGAAGCAGCCTAGGCAATGGTCTTTGCTTTGGCAGCAACAAGGAGGAAAAGAGCACAGGGTTTATGAAGAGCACAAGGGACACTGTAAAGAGTCAAAGAGGCCAGAGCACAGATGTGCGCCATCCTCCTTGACTCCGAGAGTGGTCCAAACATGCTTAATGGTGGCCCTGGTTCCAGCCAAACTTTGCTGGTCTAACTATGCCAGCCCAACTCCAGGTTAGGATTGCGTCCTTTAAAATATTTTAAAACTCTGTCTGTGGCCAATTCATACATGTAGGATATAAAATACATAACATGTAAAAGAGATGTTAAGTTTTTTGAGTTGTGTGTGGTGTGTGTAAGTTTTATCATTGATACAAAACTATGAGGATCAATATGTGAACTTCCTTGGAGTCATAAATTTCCAGTTAGAGATAGTCTTTTTATTTTGTGTGTGTCTGAATTCCAATATTATTCAATGGAGCTTTCTTGCCCATGCAGGTAGTGTGTAAAGTGTTTAACGACAGCTGAACTGTTTATTTCAGAAACAGTCAAGATAATGAATTTTGAAAAATCTCCAGGAAATTCTAAATGAAAGCTTGGAACTGATGTTGAGATAGGCTTCTCATTGGATGAAATACTTAAACGTGACATCCTGGCTGTCTTGGGAGCCACAGAAACCAATCAGTGGAGCCACAGAATTCTTGTGAAAAACCTGCCATCCTGTACAATGAATAGGATTGCAGCCCTAATGGAGAGCTGTGGCCCATGGCCCAGTAGGTCAAGGGAGCTGACAGTTAAAAAAGTTTGGGAACCACTGGGGTAAGGGGATATATTTCCCCTTACCCCAAGTAACTCCTCCATCTCCCTTATGGGGCTTCTCAGATCCGTGCCAGCTGGCTGAAATCTGAGAATCTGGGTGTAACACTAGGCTGGCCAGGAGAAGTGTTAGGATACATTGGAGGCCTGCTCCACTAACCTCACTCCCTCCCAACCCCGTTCTTCCCCATGTTCCACCCTCCCCTGCCCCAAAATGCCCCCTCCCTGCCTCCGAACCACCCTCCTGCCACCCTCTCCCATCCCCACCTGATATCCTGCCTGGCTGAGTGGTGCAGGCTTTTGCATTGGCCCATCTGGCTCCTGAGTAAGCACAAATAAGCTTTACAGCATGTTTGCGACACTCAGAGCACAATCCTATATCCTCTTTGCACTGGTGCTGTGCTCTTGCACCGGCTGAACGCTGTCGCAAACATGCCATAATGCACGTTCGCAGTGGTGCTATGGCGTTGGACCGGTGCACACATAAGCGCCAACACTCAGGCACTGCTGCAACCGTTGGCAGTGCCGGCCATGTGCCAGTCAAGCGTCGGTGGCGCTTGGTCGGCACAGGGCCTCTGCGAGGGCGTTCCAGAGGCGTTCCGGGGATGTAACTGGGCGGCGCAGTGGGCGGAGATGGCGGTTGTGATGCAGGATGGCCATAGTCCCAAATCCTAAACCCCGTCCCCAGCCAAGGCGGCCCCGATTTGGGCCGCTCCTGTCCACGTTCCTCTGCGCCTGTTACTTTGCCAGCACAGATCTGAGCAGGCCCATAGGGGCTACCAGGGCTTACGTGGGTGCAAGGGGAAAACCTCCCCTTGTCCTGCATGTTGCTGCTGCTCCCTCCTAATGGGCTTTAGGATATAGCACTGCTATGTTGGCCTTACTAGGCCAGCATACTATAGGATTGGGCTGCCTGAATCAGTGCAGGGAGGCCTTAAGGAGGTGGTAAGGTTCGGCTGTTAGTTATATGTTTAAACCAAAAATATTACTTTCCCCTGTAATGCTTGTTTCCCAGTGAATACCACTGATTATCTTCTGAAATAGATGGCCTCCTAGTAGGAACTTCCTTTAAGAAAGTGAGGATAGGGTAGAACTTTTCATAATTGAACTTGCAATGCAGATATAATTTGTGATATACCATTCTCCTTACTAGCTGTAGTTTACTAGGCTCAAAACGTTGTACACCAACATTTATAGGACTGGCAAGAAACCTGTCCTCCAATTTGCATTGCAAGCAACATAGAATTTGGAGATTAGCTAGGGTTACAAGTTATTCAAAATGTTTGAATATTTTTTCTTCAACTTTTTTTTGTACCGCTTACAGAAGCATGTACTGGAAGGCTTTGAAGAGGTATTCTAGAAATCATTTTGTGCTTTTGCTACACTTGAAAGTGCTATGAATATAAAATGCAGCTTAGCTATTCATTTTGTTGTCATTTTAATTGTGCAATTTTGGTGGTGACCAATGATACAGCAGCCTGCATTAGCTTTATACTCCACTGAGATCATTGTCATTATTCATCATTGCTCTGTATTTGCCTTTCTAGTTAACTGTTCTTTCTCTATTCTTCAATGTTTTTCTAAATTTTCTTTTTAAATTAAAATATATGCTGAAAAATATCATGCTTTAAAGTAAGGCTCCAAAAAGGTCAGTTCTCTCAACCAAATTTGCTGGCATTACAATTTTCCTGTGCTTACTCCATTGAGCCTTGTTTTTTCTACCCTTTTGTATATTCTAATAAAAAAGCCTTATACACAATACCTTAAAAACCAGGTCAGAGACAGTGCAGAACTTGACATGATCTCAGAATTACTTTATCCAGTTTCTTCCCCCCTCTATCTTGAGAAGCCATTTAGTGACTCATGAGCAAGCAGTGCCAGCGGGACAGCCAGTATCGGCCTGCCAGCACTGGATCCAAGCCCTTGAGGAAGTGGAATGTCTGGTGCCCAGCAGCACAGGGGCATGGGGAGGGAATGTTTCTGGGAGGGTATGGCCGAATGGGGGCAGATTGGGCCTGGGAGGGGGACAGAATCGGCAGAGGCCTCCTCTGCTGTATGCTATCCTTAGGTCAGGCAGCCTTATATGAGGCCACTTGGACCTCAACCAGCTTGTTAATGGAGGTCTGAGTAGTCCCATAGAGCAAGGTGGGACATCTTTCCAACCCCAATCCACCTTTCTCCCCTTGCTGCCTTGTTCCGCCTTCCCCTTCCCTTGTTCTACTCTCCCCCAACCATTTCCCACTTCACCTGCATCAGTGGGTTCTTCCTGATGCAACCACATGCATGGGAAGACTCCTGCTTTCCTGCTGGTGTTCCAGGAGTGCGCACCTTCATGTGCCATCTGAGTGCTTTTTGCAACTGCCATAAGTCAGTTGCTGCTGGCAGAATACAAGTTTTACCACTGCTATGAGCCCTGCTGGGACTGAATTGCTTTATAATATTCAATTTCCTAATGGTTAAATTATTGTTCTGATCATGCGGACTGCACCAAATGTTCCAGCCCATGGCCACTTCCATGGGCCGGAACATTTGGTGTAGTCAGCAGGATCAGAAAAAATATCTCCACAATTAGTTTTTGTTGCACTCTCTTGTCTCCCTCTTCATTTTCCACCAAACCATTGAGCTGGGGCAATGGCCACTACAAAGGATCCTAGCCCACGAGATAGTTTTCGTCTGGGTGCATGCATGTTTAAAAGCATACTCTGCATCAATTTGTTGATGCATCAAATGCATCAACAAATATTCTCATATCTCAAGGAGGCCTCCTGAGGCTGAAACTCCTCCATGGGATTCAGCAGATGCTGTGTTTGCATCACTGCATCATCATGTGGGGTGTGAGGTAGGATCGAGCAGCCTGGCTATGTCTAATTTCCAGTATCTAAATGGGAATGACGTTTTTCTGCCTCATAATGTGCTGGTACAATGAGGATAATCAAACAATGATGATGAAGTAAGCAAAGAATGATTAAGTGGTCCCAGATATCTTGCGGTGTGTGTGTGGTAGTCTTACTTATCTGATATTGACAGTGACAAACCGTGTTTACATATGTAGCACTTTTCCCCTATAGAATTATTTTAATAGAAAAATTAGGTAGCAGCCTAATTTTCAGTTTTTCTTTCTCTGGAACAAGGGTCCCTCTCATTGAAATGAGCAATTACTATGAAAACTGCAAACTGTAAACTAATAATTTTGTATGCCCAGGTGTACTTCAAGTTCAGCATATGAGGTATCATAGCTATTTGTTAGATTAAGTACAGAAAGCTTACTTCCTGCCTGCTATAATTTTGGGTGAGATAATTTTGCTGACAGTGATTTTTTCATAGTGAACAATTCTACAACAGGAAATAATGTATATTTCATGGCATCATCCCATTTGATAAATCTGAAACTCCCAGGGAAGAATAATGTCATTCAGGGCGCAACCCTATGTCGAACGTAGCGCCAACGCAATGTTGTTGTGCCAGCGCTACAGCTCTCGGGCCCAACACTAGGAGAACCTGGCTGGTGCAAGGGCTGTTCCGGGAGGAGGGATGGTGGGCTGGCTGGCCCAGGAATGGGGGAGGAGTTGGGATATGGCCATTAGGCTGCATCCAATGCTCTGTCCTCGGGCCGCGCAGTCCCGATTCTGGGAGGCTGGAGCCCTTGCCCTGGGGAGGCTCCAGTGACTTCCTAACTTGCGCAGATACAGCGCAGGCCTGCCAGCCTGCCTGTTCTTGCACAAGTTAGGATTGCATCCTAAATTGTATGAAAGTATAACCAAATTGATATTACGGATAAGTGGAAAACCATAATTAATGTATTGTCTTATGCACAGTTGGGCCAGAAGTTGCTGGCCTGGGAAGGGGGTGGAGCTGGGAGTTGCCAATTAGGTCGCATCTAAGCCTCCATCCTCTGGCTGCGTGGCCCGGATTTGGGCCGCATGGCATCCTTGGCTCTGTACCTGCTAAATAGCAGGTGCAGATCCCAGGAACCCATAGGGTAGGCTGGAGCCTCCCCGGATCAAGGTTGTGAACGTGGTCTTGCCCCAGTGAGGCTCCTGAGTGCTCTTAAGCTGCACTGGATACAGCACAGGCCCACATCTCCCAATATTTTTCTTCTCAGTATTACCCTCTTGATGATATTTGCTCTATGAACTGGAAATGCAGGTAGTGGGAGTAGAGAAGGTGATATTGCTTGAAGTAAAAGGGTTACATGCATCTCTTCATTAGTTTTCTGCTCAAAATTGTAGCTTCAATAGCTGCTTATGCTATACACAAAACATAACAGTGAGAGGGGAAAGTATTTGTGGCTGAGTTTCACATGTGGTTTTGCCTTATCAGTCTTGCTTGGTATTTAGAAAATGTATAGCCTTAAAATTGGAAGATGAATAAGTGGCAGAAGGGTGTTTTTATTTCCTTAACACAGAAATAAACATTCTGACTGTCCCTAATCAGAAATAATTGCCTGGAAGTTTTATTTAATTGAACAATCATACCTAAATCTGCAAAGCTTTTCAAATGGTTTAAATAAGACTGTATTTAATAAATAGTTTAATATATTATTGGAATATTCTTCTGGGTAGATTGACATGAAATATTTTGGTAGTAAGCACAATAAAATACTTAATGCTATCAACATCTTTTTTTACAGCCGCTTCCTGCCTATTTAGAGATAGTAGCACTCTTATACAGAATTTTTTCTGGTGACAGTTGGGCATAAGAATCCAAAAAGCAATACTATAGAACAGCAGAAAATGGGTTTTCTTCCGAGAGCAGTGATCTAAACGAAGGATTGTATACGTAGTCATTTTAATCTCTTTCCAATTGCTCACCCACATTTTGCCAGAGGCTCATATGGTACAATTTGTAATACTTTTGCTTTGTATATTGTTGCAATATAAATAATTTAATGAAGAATAAGTAACTTGGGAAGTAATCTTTAATCTTTTTTCCCTCTAGTGGTCATTTGCTGTGGCATCAATTACAGAAATTCCACCTATTATCTTTCTGCCCAATTTCCTTGTTCAGAGAAAGGTACTAAGGCCCTTAAGAACACAAACTGGTGGAACAATAATGGTAAGGAAAGTAAATTCATTATTTTGCTTTCCCCTCATGGAATTCTAATTGTCTTAAACACTTTTTTAAAGCAATAAAATCTTAACCCTGTTTCTTGTATTGCAAATACTACTTGCCAGGTGTATTAAGAAAAGTCAAGTCCTTTCAGGCAGCCTAATCCTATTCAGTGCTGGTGCAGCAGGGTTGCATGACCCACACTATCCAGTGCTGAAATTGAGAGGGCTGGAAGTCTCCTTGGGCTAAGGAAACATTTGTTCCCTTACGCCATGTCAAGTCCCAGCCTGCCCAATGGGGCTACTTTGATCTGCACCAGTGAAATTATTGGTATGAACCCCAGAAATCCCATGTAGAGCTTTCAGGTCCAGGAAGGGTGTGTGGAGGCCTCCTCCACCATCCATCCCCCCTCCTGCATCTGAATTGCCACCTCCCCACCTTCCTTTGTCCCAAAACATCCCATTCTTACCTCCTTGGACATTCAAGATACATTCAGTTTTCACTCCTGCTCCAAAAAGCTTAGAAATTGGAACTCAAAGTGGTCACAACAAATTTGACACGAAGTAATAAGTAAAACAGGCTTATTTATTATGCTATCTTTACAAATTATCCATACACCCATACATGATCTTTCAGTTTGACATTAGACTGGTAAGAATGCTGAATTGAAATGAAGCAGTGGCGTTCCTACAGGAGGGGCAAAACGCTGTTTTTCAGGAGCCTTAGCTCCTGTGTAATGCAGTCCCTCATCTTCAGAACCAATCATAGCTAGGAGAGGAAAGCCTCGGAGCCAGGTCACTGAGCCACGAATGGCTCTGGAGGCCAGGGGAAGGGACCACATTACATAACTCAAATTCCTGCAAAAATTAGCATTCTCCCTCTTGGAGGAAGGCCACTGAAATAAAATCTACCTGATTTAAATAGACTTGCTTTCTAGTGTGTGTTGAGGATAACAACAGATTGCATAGGTAGTCATAGGATAGGTCAGCATTTTGAATAGGCTGTTTGAAACTTACACTGTTAAGTCTTCATGTAGTGGTCTCTGTCTTATTTTTTTTAATTCTTTTGGTTTTATTTCAAATGGAGCCTATGTTATGTAAAAGATTTATACCCCTCCTTTCATTTGCCAGAGACATAGTAATACTGTAGTACTCAAGATCCAAACATCTACTTTAAGCCTTGCTCAGTAGGATATTTAAATCTTTAAGGGCGCAGTCCTAACCTGGAGTTAGGCCAGCACAGTAAGAGCCCTAAAACTCATTTTTAGACTTACCCATTTAGACTTAGGTTTTGAGTGGTATGTTATATTACTTCTTCGTTTTTCCTATTCCAACCTAATGTAGTTTTCTTAATGTCTCATAAAAAAGTAATAATAACATGTTTAGTATTTATGTACCAAAGGAAGCAACTTAATTCCCAAACACAAATGATATTTTACGAAAGATGTCAATTAGAAATTGTTTATTGCTCTCATTATGAATTGAAATATTTTTCGGTAACTTTCTAGCTATTTGCAGATCTTATAAAAGCAAAGAGGATTGTTAAGAAACCTGGAATAGCTGATTAATCTTTTTCTAGGAACAATGGGTTCAGAAATTTTATTATGTATGCATGATCAGTTTCATCCATTTTCTCATTCTCAAAGATTATGCAATTTGCAGTTTGGCTACTAGGGGTCAGTGTTCAACTTTACATAGAAAATATACTACTAATGTGAAATTATGGTTGAAATTCATAAAATCTCTTGGTTAAAGTGAAGGTGACATGTACATTTTTTTATTCCAGCATCACTTACTTTGGTATTCAGTAGGTCCATTTAACAAACATTGGGATAAAGAATACGGTCGTTAGATATGCTTAGATCAAGAGGCATAGTAAATAACTGTGTTGCTAAATACGTTTTTTTAAAATAGTCATGCAGATGCATTGTTTTTTCTTCCTAAGGCAGGAAAACTTGCTATTGAGAGGGGATGGGCAATTAATATTGGTAAGCAGCAATTTATTTATATCCTATTGATCACATTTTTTCCTAAGTTCTACTTGTTTTTTATTGTACATAGATTGTGTTTCAAAAATAAGAGATGCAATCATCTAGAGATTGAAATGAATCCTAAGGTACTTCTTCTGTAAGTGAAAATTTGCACCTTTGAGGTTAGGGGGTTTTCATTTACCTTTTTCTTGTCTGCAGGTCCCTGCACCTCTTGATTATCTGCTTTTGAGGGTTTCCCAACTCCCAGAAACACATTTTCAGGGTATGCAGAGGGGAGGGGGCAGGGGCAAAAATTTCTACTACCACTTGTGCAAGCAGGATTCTGTGAATTCAAGTACCTTAGGATAAAACCTTGTAATAATGTTTTAATGGTAGTCTTTGCTTTGATTACATTGTGGTGATTTATGCATAGAATTTTATATTTGGTCTCTGCTCCCATGGTCCAATTTCTTCATCATGCAAGAAATGTACATATTATGCTGAACTGATTATTAGCATGGCTGATTACCTGTGGGGCTAAGGATTGTATACAGGTATCCTCTCATCCCAGCAGATCCTTAGGGTCAGCTGCTGAAAGATGTTCCTCAGATCATCTTAGTGGCACATAGTCTTGGAAAAAATAAAAACAAACTGTTTGAAATCTAGTACCAGAAAAGGCTTTTAAGATGAAGTAGTTTTTGATGAAGAATTGGAAGATAGAATGTAATATGATTTTAATGGCTAGTGGGAAGTTATTTCAAGCATAAGGAAAATTGCAGAGAGGTGGAAAACAAGTAGCCAATAACTGATGCATATACATGAATTATAAAGAAAGAGAAGCAGAACTGTAAGCAGAGATAGCAGAGAAGCGGTAAAGCTTTCAGTGTGCAAAGTAAAGGCTTGGTGCTTTAAGTTGATCTAAGGCCCAATTCTATTTTCACATTCTGCATATTTCGTGGGCCACCATTGCCCAAACTACTCCAATAGTGGGTGGCAGATGGTATAGAAGCCGGTAAGCTCCATGCTGGCAGTGGTAGGCAGCAGACCAGCCACCACATCAGGTATGGTGGCAGTGGGGGGGGGATTGGGCTGGGCATATCTCAGTTGCAGATGATTGAGAGATCAAGATAGAAGATGCTTTGAGCAAACAGCAAATTCTGAGCAGGAAGGAGCAGCAGGACTGAGAATGGTTGGTGGGAAGAGAAAGAAACCATGTAAATAGACACAATCCTAAGCAGCATTGGACTGGCAAGGCCGATGGGCCAGCGCCATATCCAGTTCTGCTTAGGAGAGGTGTTCGCTACCTTACCATAGGGGAGGCTCCAGCCTCCCCTATGCGCTGCTTGTATCTGCGCCTGCTAAATAGCAGGCGCAGATCCAAGAAGGCCGCGTGGCCCAAATTGGGGCCACACGTGCTCCCAAGCGGGCTTAGGATGTGGCTATCCCACCCACAACCACCCTCCCCCCACCAATCCCCGTCCTAGAACAGAGCCTCCCTCACACCAATTGGCTTTGGTCGGCGCTAGGGAGGCTCCCCATCGGCACTCTCAAGCCAATGCTACTCCTAGCGGCGGCTTGAGAGCTTTAGTGCCGATGTGGGGGTGCTGCTCGGCGCCCCTGCAGCTGCGCTAATGACTTAGCGTCACCGCAATGATGTGTCGACGCTACGTGCAGCGTAGGATTTCACTGCCCCGGTTATGTGTCTAAAAGACAGAGACAGAAGGGGAATATATTGGTATAAGAATTGGAAGCCTCCTCTTCGTAATGTTGCCTGAGATTTCAGCTGGGTATCTATAAGAAGATGGCAAAAAGAAAGTGAAAGATGAAAGTGTTGTAGACAACCATGAACGATAGTGATGCCCATTTAATGACTTTTAATGTGTGGATACCACATGGGGGGCTAATGTAATCTATATATATAAAAAAGGGCGTGCATGCGTGTGTGTGTTCCGCATAGGCTCTGCAACGCCTGGACCAATTGACACCAAACTTGGCACGCAGACGCCTTGTGGCCTGGCGACAAACGCTGGTGGTCAGGCCCCCCTCGCGGGTGAGGGTACGGGGGATTTTCCACATGAAAGTGGTCACCGGAGTGAGGAGTGTCAGCTAAAGTATGACATGGTATGACAAAACAATGGATGACAAAACAATGCTTGCTGGCCAGGAGGAGTTAGCTGTCCTAGGGTGTATCTAAGTATACACCTAGCTTTCCTAAGGGTGCATCACACCATCCTGAAATAAAACCACAGCACCACCACAGAGCGGTGAAGCTCCCCACGCCATTGGAGTCCAGGTTTGGGCCCCCCTCAACGTGGGGGGGGGTGAGAAAGGGTGCAAAACAAAATATCCGCCATGCCCCGCTGGAACGCCTGGAACGATTGGCTGAGCTGATTGGTAATTTGGTAATTTTGTGTGTAATAGAATCTTGGGATAAATAACTGCCAGGGCAACGCCGGGTACCAAAAAGCTAGTCTATATATTATATATAAAGAAGAACATGTGTGTGTGTGTGTGCGTGCGCGCGTGTGCGCCGCATAGGCTCCACAACGCCTGGAGCGATCAACACGAAACTTGGCACGCATACACCTTGCAGCCTGGCGACAAACACTGTGGGGGTCAGGCCCTCCTGGCGCCCCCGGGGGTGCGGGTACACGGGGGCCCCTGCATGAAAATGGTCAAAAACGGCCAAAATCGGCGTCGAATCCGTAGTTTCGGGGTAGCTGAGACAAGTGGTGACACTCCCAACACCGTTGGAGTCCGGGTTCGGCCCCCCTTGCGTGGGGTGCGAAACAAAACGTCTGCCATGCCCTGCTGGAACGCCTGGAGCGATTGGCACCAAACTTGGCACGCGCATGCCTTGCAGCCTGGCGACAAACACTGCGGGGGTCAGGCCCCCTAGTGCCCCCGGGGGTGGGGGTGCACAGGGGGCCCCATGTGAAAATGGTCAAAAACGGCAGAAATTGGTGTTGGATACATAGTTTCCGGGGCCGCCGAGACGAATGTCAACGCTCCCATTTGAGTCCACGTTTCGACTTGGGATAATTTGTTGCCCGGGCAACGCCAGGTAAAAAAAGCTAGTGAAAACTAAAAGAAAACTTTGTGTTAAAGCACATTTCCTGCTTCTTTATTTTTATGTTTATATCCTGCCTTTTACTGAAATAGACTCCAAATACTTTGAAATGAAGCTGAAACCATTTAGTAATGAAATTTAAGTAAAAAAATTCAAGCATTTTAGTTATTATTTTCCCTTGGTGCTACTTTTTTCTGGCATTTGGCTTTTAGGGATAAGTAGCATAAAACTTCAGGGAAATTGCTTTTATTTTGATATACAGATTATAGCAGATTATTATGATCAGTGTAGAATGATAACATAATTTTGAGAAGCCTAAAAGGAAAATTTGCTACATTTTATCATGCTTCAAAACCAATGTTTTTGGAGTCCTTTTTTAATATTAGTAAAAAAATGAAATATGGAATAACCTTGAATGCTTACCACTCATGCTTATTATAAAAGCTACGTTACAGCCCAATCCTAATGTTCCCTGTGCCCACAGCACCAGCACTGCTTGAATAGCTGTATCTATCAGCACCAGGACACCACCAGAGGTCTCCTCAGGGTAAGGGAACATTTGCTCCCTCACTCTGGGCAGATTGCAGCTGGCAGCAATGGGTTGCCTCAGCTCTGTACCCGCTATTAAGTGGGCTCAGAGTTGAGGAGGCCCAGGTTGGGCTGCCCAGGCTGGGAGGGAGGGAGGTGGCAGAGGCTGCCGCCATCTCTACCCCTCCTCCCAGGCCTGATCCTCCCCTTACTCAGTTCTGCCTCCTCCTGCCCCAAAAACTCACCCCACCAAGCAGCGGTGTTACTTCTGCCATCTCCTCCACAGTGTCCACTCACACTGAGACCCAGCGCCAGCGTTCCCTACCTCCCAGATTCCATGAATGTGCTTTAGGGCAAGTACCTTCAGGGCCACAGCCACAGGATTAGGATCCTAATGGGTTCATAGTGCATGGCCACTATGCTTGGCTGTAGTGCTTGGCCAAAGACTGTTCTCATCTGTCTGTGAGAAAAAGATAAACTTACTGGATTTTTATTTTTGTACAAGTCATTTTGCCCGAGAAGAATAATCTTCTGTTCTTATGTCTTAGTTGTGTTCCATTGGCTCAAGAAGTTTCATCACAGACTTCATGCTAACTGTCATTGTTCCAGCTGGTCTGGAATAACTTTAAAACTGAAGAGACTAGACAGTTTTTAATTTTGGAGCCCAGCTCTAGTAGTTGCCAGCCTCTGTACACCATTCTTTATATTCATGTGGATAGCATTCCTTGGATTTTGACGTACCAAACTTGTGCCTTATTTTCTTGGCAAAAGGCAAAGGTTAACCATAGTGACACATGGCATCTATTTATGTCAGGGTTTGATCAGTAATGCATTTAAATGCTCAGAAGCCACATTGGCTGTGACAGAGTACAAGAAAAACAATGTGGGAATTTTAGAAAAGTCTATTCATTAACATTTTTATGGTCCTGGCTAATGGAGCATGTCTAATGAAGCAGTCTGTTCAGTAGCCTCATGTTTATAGAAACAGTAATGGTGTTCACAACATCTGTGTTTTTGGTTAAGTATTTTCTTCAAATTTAACTTTATTTTAGGTGGTGGATTTCATCACTGTTCAAGTGACAGAGGTGGAGGATTTTGTGCATATGCTGATATCACATTGACCATAAAGGTAAGAAAAGTTCTTTTTAGAATTGATTCTTTATATAAATTACACAGATAAAGCTGGGAAATAGTCTCAGACCAACATGTAGAGCTCTCCAAAATCCTAAACAGAAAAGCCCAAAGGTAAAAGTATTTCTTAGCAGTCTAACTATGTGGACAGCATCAGACTCTCTTTACTTTAGCCCTACAATTGCATCATCTTCTTTCAGGTTATTATAAAAAATATGGGATTTGAAGGAAAGCTTGGCAATGCTATTCTTTGAATAGAGAACGTACATTGGTAAATGGAAATTTGCTTTGTTACTATGTTTTAATAACCTAATAGTGTAAGTTTAAATAACATAGGGTGCAATCTTACCCCTGAGCTGGAGTAGATAAGCCGACTGGCCTGTCCCATATGCAGCCTGGGCTGGCTGCTGTGCAACCCGGGACAAAGGGAATTGATTCCTCTTCCCCTGGGTAATGTGGAGGTGGACCAATTGGAACTACTCAGATCTGTGCCACCAAAATCAGTGATACAACTGCATGCAGCCCGAATCTGGGCCGGGAATAGGGGTTAGGATCCAGCCCAAGTGCTAAATCCTGGCTCCACCCACATCCCCAGGCCAGTCCGCCAACACGGGTCCCCACATGGGACTTGTCTGGCCCACAGAGTGCTCTGGATTGCGCTCATAGTGATTTGGACAAATGCTCAGTGTAGCTGAAAAAACTGTTGGTTAAATAAAATGTTTTAAAACTGGTGTGCTTATATGATACTAAGAGCGCCAGCACAGTTAGGCCAGCAAAGTTTGGCCAGCACAAGGGTCACTGTAAAGTGCATGTGGACCACTCTTGGAGTCAGGGAGGATGGCGCATGTCTATGTGCTGGCCTGTCTGACTCTGAGAGTGGTCCAAACATACTTTTCAGTAGTCCTTATGTCAGCTAAACATTGCTGGCCTAATTGTGCCAGCCTAGTTCCAGGTTAGGATTGCACCCTAAAGTAGGTGTCAAGCTATATGTACTATAATTTATTCATTAGTGGCATATTTAATGGATTTATGAAGATTTAAGCTCAAGGTGTCTTGACTACTAACTCTCTCAATTCTGTCTATTCCAGTTTTTATTTGAAAGAATGGAAGGAGTTGCTAAGGCAACTATTATAGATCTGGATGCGCATCAGGTGAGTAATTGTATTTAAAAAGATTAATTTAAACCAAGAGTCCTGAGTCATGTCATTGAAGCAACTGTACTGTTTACAAAGAAAGCTAATTTGTGCTGAAATAAGCTTCCTGTGGAGAGGTGAGACGAAACACATACAATGTACACAGGAAAAATTTCACACATCATTATTATTTTGGAGAAACACTGAAATTTGAAATCTATACAGCTGTCAAAGAAAACTAGTCTAAATAATAGATTGGTGTGTTTCTTTTATTATGGATATGTCTGAGAATGTGGAAAGTGTTCTTCGTAGTTTGGAGGTTGCCCATTTTGACTTGCCCACGGACGACTGAATGACTGAGTAGGGAGGATTATTAATACCTCTGGGTAGGGGCATGATGCCTACTTGCCTTAAAGAAGAACTCCTGAAGAAGTCCTCTTGATCCTACCCTATTGGAGAATGACCAGCCAGTCACTAATGTCCTGTTTTGGGGCAAGCTAATAGTCCAACTCCAGGGTAGATTTCAGACAGTGGTGCTGGGAGATTCCTATACTACTCCTTGGCCATTAGCTTTTGGAGTCCCAGTTTTACTCTACCCTTTATAGCACCTATATTAAGTTGCTGATGCATGAAGACTTTGCCCATCCAACAGACTGACTGAAGTCATTATCTCAGGTGGCAAGTGGCCCTCAGCGCTGTCTGCCTACATGCCTGTCTCTGCCACTTTCTGGGTTTGAAAAGGAAGTGGGGAACATGCCCTAGCCTACCATTTTGCACTTATCCACACATCTTGCTCCTTTTTATTCCCCCCCTTCCTTTTCAGTGGGAAGTGGGAAGAGCAGCAGCGATGACAGTAGGAACACTGTTGGGTAAGGTTGAGCATCATTTGGGCACATTCCCTTGGACACCAGGTGGTCTTCGAACAGATATATTCAAAATAAAATGCCTCTTTTAGGACAGAGCTTGCCATCACCAAAGGCTACTGGTCCCTCACCAAAGGCTACTGGTTAAACTTCATAGTCAGGGAATAAGAGGGCAGGTTCTCTTATGGATTAAAAACTGGTTGGGGAGCAGGAAGCAAAGAGTGGGTGTCAATGGACAATGTTCACAATGGTGAGAGGTGAAAAGTGGAATGCCCCAAGGATCCATCTTGGGACCCATGCTTTTCAACTTGTTCATAAATGACCTGGAGACAGGAATAAGCAGCGTGGTGGCCAAGTTTGTGGATGACACAAAACTTTTCCGGGTGGTAAAAACCAGAAGGGATTGTGAAGAACTCCAGAGGGATCTCTCCCTCTGAGGGAATGGGCATCCAAATGGCAGATGTGTTTCAATGTAGATAAGTGTAAAGTGATGCACATTGGGGCAAAAAATCAAAACTTCAACTATAAGCTAATGGGTTCTAAGCTTTCGGTGACAGATCAGGAGAGAGATCTTGGGGTGCTAGTAGACAACTCAATGAAAATGTCGACCCAATGTGCGGCAGTGGTAAAGAAGGGCAATTCCATGCTTGGGATAATCTAAAGAGGGGTTGAGAATAAAAAAAGCCAATAATATTATGCTACTGTACAAATTGATGGTAAGGCCACATCTGGAGTACTGTGTACAGTTCTGGTCGCCACACCTTAAAAAAGATATAGGGGAACTAGAGAAGGTGCAGAAGAGAGCAACCAAAATGATTACGGGGCTAGGGCACCTCCCCTATGAGGAAAGGCTACAGCGTTTGGGACTCTTCAGCCTAGAAAAACGGCACCTAAGGGGGGAGTTGATTGAGACATACAAAATTATGCATGGGATGGATAAAGTGGATAGAGGGAGGTTCTTTTCCCTCTCTCACAATACCAGAACTAGGGGACATCCATTAAAATTGAGTGTTGGGAGAATGAGAACAGATAAATAAAAAGGAAATACTTTTTTACCCAGCAGGTAATTAATCTGTGGAACTCCTTGCCACAGGAGGTGGTGATGGCATGTGGCCTAGACGCTTTTAAAAGGGGACTGGACAGATTTCTGGAGGAAATGTCCATCGCAGGCTACAGGCCATGATGGTTACTGCAACCTCCTTACTTTAGAGTTAGGCTACCTCGGAGTGCCGGATGCAGGGGAGTGGCAACAAGATGCACATATCTAGTCTTGTGTGTTCCCTGAGGTATCTGGTGGGCTGCTGCGAGTTGCAGAAAGCTGGACTAGATGGGCCTTAGGCCTGATCCAGCGGGGCTCTTCTTATGTTCTTATGAGTTAGAATCAATTTCTCTTGTTTTCTCTAAACATGGGGTGAAGGACTGCAATCTATATTTCAAAGGTTTTATTTTGATTCAGATTTCATTGGCCTATCCTCAGAAGTGCAAATACTGTGGTTGAAGACACTCCAAAAATATACATCAGAGTATCTATAAGGATAAACATATGTATAAATATGTTCACATTGTAATAAACCATCTTTCAGGGTCTTTTGAGTCATGCGGGCAGGATGAAAATTCATTGGAAAAAATTCATAACTTTCGTTGATCATTAATATGATTTTATTTGTATTAATTGTGTGTAATTATAAAATAGGGGAATGGTCATGAAAGAGACTTCATGGATGATAGAAGAGTGTATATTATGGATGTTTACAACAGGTTTATTTATCCAGGAGATGGATATGCTAAACGTAAGTAGACTGTATCTTCAAAATAGATACTTAAAGCGATTTAAAATAAATTTCCACATGTAGGAATTGTCTCAGTTATCACATGCCCTCTGGAAAATGAAATGCATTCCTTGTCTTGTACTATTCTGAAATCTTGCATTATGTGGCACTACTTCATGATGGAAGTTATTAGGTGCTTTGTCAGCAGGGCATAAATGACTTATATATTGCTCCAGGGCAGTTTGTTGTAAGAGGAATTTCCAGAAATATATTTGCTGCTGTGTAGCACTGCTGTGCAGGTGGTGTTAACTGCAGTTCAACCTGGCAGAATTGGGTAATCTGAGAATTGGGTAATCTGAAACCTGACTTTTCATATAACTATCTACAAAGAAGCAGTAAAGGAGATACTGGATTTTTGTAATTGAAATCTGTACAAATCTTAAACTAATAGGAATCTTTTTTAAATTGCCTATAAATTTGATTTCTTGTATTATCCTTTTTTTGGCATGTCATATCTTAATGAGTACTATTAACCCTGAAAATGTCATGGAATTTGAGCAGAAAACACCAAAGTTAAAATATACAGGGTGGTCTCTATGCAAAATGATTTAAAATTAATGTATTGTAAAATGGGATATAAAATGAGTTTGTACACATGATATCCTGAAACCCTGAAACATTCATATAGTGGAAAATGGAAACATTATAAGGATCCAAGATGATGAATAAGAATATATACCATTTTTTCAACACGAAGTTCACAAAGTAGTTGCAGCACTCAATATGCAAGGTAAACACAACCACAACCCTATTGTCTACTTGGAAGTAAGTCCCATTGTGTCCAATTGGGCTTATTCTCAGGAAAGGAAGGCAGTGAAAGATCACTGAAAGATTTCAGATGTCAAAACAGTGCAACAGGGTTGGTAGCCCAAGGCACAGATAACCATGGCAAGGTCTGTCTGAAACAGAAATGGGTAAAGATGGCACACCAGTCAAAGCTAGGCAAAATATGTGGAATTACCATGTATGCGATACATTGCAGATAGCACTTGGATAATGTTTTACAATATTGTGAAGAAACGTCCCGCTTGTATTACAGTTGCTGCCTTTACTGTAATCTTAATGTTTTACATGCACGCAACAGCATGTGCATTATACATTATAATATGTATAATGTGCAGTAAACATTATAGCATGTGCCTAGAGATTGAAAGCCATCTCAAGTGCAGGAGAGCAGTCATGATTCCAGGAGTTCCTTATGATTTTCATATAATTTTATAGGATTATAAAATTATAATGCTATTATAAAATTATAGGAAGGGAAATCTATTTCATTTCAGAATGCTCAAAATTAGTTATCTTTGCTTCTTTTCCCCCTGATGAAATCTCAAACACGACTGCAGATGAGGATCCAATGTTTTGCTCCCCTTCCCACCTGGAGCCTGGAGTTCAATTCCTGGTCTTCAGTTTTCATATCTTTGTCTGTTGGTTTTCTTTAATTTACTCTAATTCCAGTTCTATAAAGTTGGGAGGATTAAGTGGATAGTCCTCCTTAGTACTAACCTGACAAGAGTGCTAAAAGGAAATCAGATGATAATGGAAAATTTAGCAATGTCTCAACTGTTCATCTCATCAGCAGTGAACAATACTGATTCTTTAGTAAACAATCCATTCCTACTTACTGTTTCTACTTCTTGTGAGACTGTTTCCACTTTCACTTCTTTGATCATAGTCTAAATGTTCAAAGTATTCGTATTGCGCTTGAGTAATAGCAAGAATAAAATCTAATGCAATAAAATAAAATACTGGAAAGGATTAAAAAAGCAAAAGTTTAAGCGTTTAGATGTAGAAACTGGGTGGCAATTTGATGGCAAAGTAAAGTTTGAGAGGTTTTATTACTGTCATATTTATGGTTGGCAATGTATCTTCAATGTATCCAGTGCAATTTACCTTTCTACACTGATTGTGATCTCCAAAGTTTCTGAAATATGGGCAGGGCCAAAGCAGTGCAATCTGCTCCTTCATCTGCAGCCCGGGGCTTTTAAAGTCTGTCTTGAAATGGCAACCCACCAGGCCTTCTAAAAAGCTGAATTCAGTTTTTAGGCACTGAGGGAGGCATTTCCAGAATGACATCCCATAAAGCATAAGGGGCTGCTCTTGGAAGGAATGGTTGCCCGTCCACACTTTGTGTGAGTGAGAGTTTTTTCTGCTAGAGATACCTGCAAAATTCTCTGGACCCAAAAGTGCCATTCCTATGGGGAAGGAGAAATGTTGTTTTACTGCAGTGGTATTCAAACTGTGGGTCGGGACCCACTTGGTGGGTCATGACCTAATGTCAGGTGGGTTGCAGAAAGCTGGGAGCAGCCATCTTGTCAACTGCAGACCTTACTCTTGTTATATTCCTTTTGTGAGTATTAACAGTTCAAATTTTCAAGTGAGGATTGTTTTTTAATTTTGTTTTTAGTTCAGTGCTTTTACACAATATTTTGTCTTCTTCTTGCTTTCAGTTCAGGTCAGGAACCTTTAATAGGCATAAAACAAAATACAAAGTGCAACAAACATAGTACAACATTAATACAGCAACAATACAGTATTCGAACCCTTGGTCCTAAAAAACCCACACACACTTCTAAAATGGACCCTAAGTCTTGTTGATTTGGCAAACAGTGATGTATAATTAGCCTTACAGGGGGATACCGAATGTAAGCTAGCACAGGGTTTGGATTTGACTCTGCGTCTCTGAATAATAGCGTAAAGATAAATAGCTACTTGTGTGATGGTTGATTTATCAGAAGAGGAAAGTAGGGAGCGTAAGCTGACATCAGCATTGACTCCTAAAAGGCGAGGCAACATTGAATTCATAAGAATGGTGCGGAGATCTTCATACCGATGGCAAAAGAAGAACATGTGATTCAGAGATTCAGGGACCCCAATGTTATAGCCACAGCAAGAGGAGGTCTCTGGCTGCTGACAAAATCTAGCAGACAACTCATGCGAAGGCACGACGTTGCAGTGAGACTTTCTGTCAGGGATGTTTCATAGTTGTACAATTGCTGCAGTCCCAGAATGCAAATTTGCATTTCAGGAGTATCATTTTATTATGTTACAATGACAGCACTTCCTGTTTGATGATGTCGTGTCCTGCCACAACATCACTTCCAGGTTAATGTTATCACTTCTGGTGGGCTCCGACAGGAGTCCCATTCTGAAAAGTGGGTCCTGGTCTAAAAAGTTTGAATACCACTGTTTTACTGGAACCTGAGCTCCTGTGTGAAGTGGCCCTTCCCCCTCACTTTCAGAGCCATTCAAGACTTGGAGGGCTGTCTCGGAGGCTTTTCTCACAGCTGTGAATGGCTCTGGAAGCCAAGAGGAGGGGCTGCTTTTCACAGACATTCAGACTCCCGCAAAACTTCATTCTGTCATTGGGAGCCAAGCTCAAAAATGGATTTCAGGGGCTTTGAAAGCTCACCTCCAAAGACTGGTGAACGTCACAAGCCCTTGAATTCTTTTCCATCTTGGATTAAAAGCAAGCAGAAATTACCAATTCCCTTTTCTCATTTAATGTAATGAAGCTCTATGGCACCATTTAATTAAATATGGTGGCATGGAAGATTTTTTGAAGGTCTGCCCCTTTGAATACTAGAGGAAATGGAGAACGTACTTGGATTACAGCAGCTGTTCTCAATTTTTGTAGCATCAGGACTCACCTTAAAAAAAGTTTCAGTTTCTCAGTCACTCAAGCCCCTGTGGCTATAATGATGATTTACCAGCAGTGCTCCGCCCCTCCAAGTAGCAGGTTGTTTAACCCTTGATGCACATAGCCTAATCTACCCTGTCAGTTTTGTGAACAATTGGGGTGTGACCCACTAGTGGGGCATGGACCTACAGTTTGAGAACCACTGGATTAGAGGGCCTCTTGAGAAGCGAGGGGTTTCCCCGATTCCTTCCCCCATTTTGGGTGGTGTTTGGAAGCAATCTTCTGATTACCCGGAGCTCAAGGCAGCTTACAAAATCACCAAAAAATCAATATTACAATAAAAATGTAAAATCCAGGAATAGAAATAAAGCAGCTTGAACAGCCCCACAAAAATAACTAAAAATGAAACAAAAGTAACCAAAAGAATACGAAAGCCAGCAAAACTAACAAGAAAAGGCTAAACAAAAACATTTTCAGTACCTTCTGGATGGCTAAAAAGAAGGGCACAGTTCTTAACTGGGAAGGAATGCCACAATAATGGAATCTTTTAAAGGAGTGTCCTCTGAGAAAGGGAAGGAAACAGACCTTGCTTTTTCCTTTTTCCTTGTCTTTTCCAGGGGTCAGTCCATGAAATTACACTGCTTTGCAAGTGTTGGACTGCCTTGAATTATGAACTGAGTTATTTCCAATTTAGGGGGAAATTACCTAATTCCTTTTTTTATTCTTTCCAGTGCAAACCTAGGGAATCTCCTTCATTTCTACTTTCATTCATGCACAGAGTGGTTTGTTAAGGGGCATATGTTTTAAGTTACTGGAATTTAACTATCATTTTGTATTACAGTACACTTCCAATAATTTAGCATCCAATTGTACGGCATTCTCAATAGCCTGGTATCAAACTGAAATTAAGCTCAGCTCCCCTTTTCTTCCTCAGCTTACCAGCATCCTGGCGAGCACACTGTGTGACACTTTCCTGTCTTGTACATTGGCCTCCTTACCTCGCTTGTCTCTTGTCTGGGCTTCTTTGCTGCCATGAGGCTGCAATACAAAGGTGCTGGATGCATTTGGGGTCAGAAGCAGTCTGGCTGGCTTGGCTCCACTTGCATATCCCTGGCTAGATAGCTGCAGCAGCTGCTCTGCCACTTTTTCCATGTTGCTGTGGTTGCTAGAGCCCAGCACAGGCCTCTACCTCCTCAATATCACTTTTGCCCTGGTTCTGATCATGCTTGAAAGCCCGTCATATTTGGTAATCCAGCTCCACCTAGGTATCAAATGTGCTGGATTATTGGAATCTACTGCATGACACTTGGACATCTTTTGTAGGATAACCAGAATGGATTCATGGCATTTATTCATAATCTTTGGTCAAATATTAGATATCTTCATTATAATTTTAGTCTTTTTTATCCTGTTTTGAGAAAAAAATATTAGATTTTTTTTAAAAATGTAAATATAAGGCTGACCTTTGTTTTCATCTTCCTCCTCTCCTCCCTTGGATTTTTCGTTGTGTGTCATTTTCATAATCCTTTTTAGGAGCCATAAAGAGGAAAGTTGAATTGGACTGGGGCACAGCAGACAGAGAATATCTGCACAAAGTCAAAACACATGTGGAAGGTGCACTGAGTGAAGTGAAATCGGACATACTTATTTATAATGCTGGAACTGATATTTTGGATGGTGACCCCTTGGGAGGCTTGGCTATTTCATCTCAGGTTTGTATAACACATTATGATTTTTTTTTTTTAATAAACAGCAAGTTTAATACAAAACCCTGCTATAATGACCAAGAAATGTGAACTGGCTACTCCTTCTGATACAATTTGATCAGGGGAAGATTAGATGAACACGTGCATTGCATGCAGATGGCCCCAGGTTCAATCCTGTCACCTCTGGATGGTGTCAAATGCATTACATACAGCAGGCTGGATAGCATTCATGGTGCATGCTGAGGACTGTGATTAAGGAGGTCATGTCCAGAAATAAGCACTTTTTTCTCACTTAGCTGCAAATGGCAGAAGAGACTTTAAGCAAATCTTGATATTTTCAAAATATGGGAGAGCCCAATTATCACACAGGCTGCCCTTTGGGCAGTGACAGCATTGTTCAGCAGCTGAGAGCAGCTAATGGTGGTGCTGAGAGAGCTCAATGACCAGATAGAGTTTCCAGGGGCCGCATTCAGCCCTTAGGTTTGATATCCCTGACCTAGAAGTCTCTGCTAGTCAGTGTCAGCACCACTGCTCTAGATGGATTGAGTAGCCTGACCAAATATAACCATGACTTCCTATGTCCCACTTTTACAATCTCAATTATCTTCTGAGCTGGACCTCCTCTTTACATACATACTCTTCCTTGTTTTCAATCCCAAAAACTCTATGCTTTTGTTTTCTCTGAGCCAAATGTGACTTAAGTCCCAGTCAGTTATTTCTCTTTTAGCTACACCCTTAATTCTGGACAATTTTTTAGAAACTGATACTTTTTTTGCAACCTGGAAACAGTGAGAGTAAGGAAATATTTATATTTTTCCTTGGTTGTCTGACAATTTTATAGATACAATATAATATTTATTTTTCCTATTTCTCAGTTGGCAACCAGAGTTATAGAAAAACTTGAGAACTTTCTCAGTTCAAGAAATCAAGTGTGAAGCGATACTTTGCAATTACATTTAGAGGCCGATCCTGCCCTCTCCCCCCTTGCCGATGCAGCCATGCCAAAAACAAGTGCACTGTATCTAGCAGGGTGGTAGATCGGAGTCTTTGAAGGGGAAAGGGGAATTGCTCTTACCCCTCCATAAGCCTCCTGCTCTGGGGTGGGTCTCCTCAGACTTGTGCCAGTTCTGTAGCTGGTACTAGTCCAATGAGACAAACATGGTGGTTATGCTGGCAAAACAGGATAGTATCTGGTGCACCCCATTGCTGCTGGCTCCATCCCCTCCCACAGCATTCTCACCCTGTTCTTTCCCCACCTGTCCAGTTTTGCCCTTCCTCTCCCACCCACTGCTGCTTTACCGTCTCCAATGTGTGCAACAGGGTTTGGCAGTGGAGGTGGAGCACTGCCACCTCATGTGGCAGTACTCTGAAAATGGCCATCAATGCGCTCTGTTAGTGGCCGTTTTGCAACAGTGGATACACTCCGCAGTAAAGTCCAACTCATAATAGTTCACCAGCCAACTCAACTTCAGTTTGCGTATACTATTTAGGTTTGCTGTCCCTGTGCACCCTCCCTTTGTTTCCATGAGAGACTGCATAGGATCTGTTTAGATGAAAGATGTACCTACTAAATTAAAAATGTACATGTTTTCTTTGGTGGCCCTAAATATTTGATCAATGACTGTTCCAGTCTGTGCATCCTCATTTGAGCCAAAGCAAGTTTAAGTGCTATTATAAGCCTCTGCTCAATGGTAGTCACGAAGCCACTACTAACGACTAATTTATAAAGTGTTGAAGGAAACTTCACATGCATAATGATTTATTGGGAAAAATATTTTATGTTTAAAAGGTGCCTTAAAATAAACTATAAAATGTAACAGTTTTCATGGCAATATGTAAGAAATATTAAACTGTCTCCAATTTCTTTCTCTCTGTCTGACCCATCTTACATAATTTTCCATCCCGTATTGTAACTGGCTTTATTTAAAGCTAGTGTTGGATAACACATTCACAACATTTTGTTTTGAATTGGGTGCAGCAGACTGAGCTTTTTCCCCATCTCAGATTGGAACATAGCTCAGTTTTTTCCAAGCCCCATTCTGAAATATTGGAATGCCATTACATTCCCAGGCACATCAGAGATCAGACATAGCAATTGTGACATAGAGCTGGATGTTATCAGCATATTAGTGACCTCTGCTCAAGCATCCAGATAACCTCTCCTAGTGGATTCATATAGAAAGTGTTGGGTACAGAATGCAGGATCCCAACAGCCAAAGCCAATTGTCCAGAGCTACTGATCCTCCAAACAGGTGCCCCCTAGTTTTGACTCCAGCAAGTTGGCCCATAATGCTACATTTTTGAAAGTACATTTTTAAGGTTCAAGGGCAAGGATGCAGGCCCATGGATTCATTGTAGATGTCTACTACAATTGATGTGTTCAATATCTAATAGAAAGG
Source organism: Lerista edwardsae (assembly GCA_029204185.1). Lineage (NCBI taxonomy): Eukaryota > Metazoa > Chordata > Lepidosauria > Squamata > Scincidae > Lerista > Lerista edwardsae. The sequence continues at coordinate 32,733,985 of JAJKFI010000004.1, read as the reverse complement.
TGAACCACTCTTCTGTGGCCTAAAGTACAACCTATTTAATAGGCAGAGCAATCCTAACCCTCCTTCAGTCGATGCAAGCCGCTTGTGTCAGCACAAAAGTGCCGTAAAGCACATGTGTACCAGCAGTTCTGGTGCAGTGCCAGTGCAGGCACTTGCATCTACCCTTCAGCGCTGGATCAAGCCCCCAGTAAGCCACTCCTGCGCCAGCTGAGGTCAGCTGGCACAGGGGCTATTCGGGGTGGGGGGAAGGTGGGAGGGAATGTGGAACAGGGTGGGGGGAGGGTGTTCCAGTGGGTGGGGTGACTCGCGGAATGGATGGAGTTTGGATGCAGCTGTTAGGTTGCATACAAACCACCACCCCCAGCCTGCACGACCCTGATTCAGGGCGCAATCTTAACCTGGAGTTAAGCCCACTGTAAAGCATGTTTGGATCACTCTTAGAGTCAGGGAGGATGGTGCATAGCTGTGTGCTGGCCTCTGTGACTGTGAGAGTGGTCCAAACGTATTTTACAGTGGCCCTTGTGCCGGCCAAATTTTGCTGGCCTAACTGTCCTGGCCTAACTCAAGGTTAGGATTGTGCCCTCTGACTGCGCGGTGTGCTCAGACTTGCACCTGCTATACAGCAGGCACAGATCTGAGCAGTCTCATAGGTGTGGCTGGTGCCTACCCCAGAGTAAGGGGATGAATTTGCCCTTGCCCTGGGGAGGCCCTAACCTGCGTTGGATACAGACGAGGCCAGTCGATCAGCCTGTTCCAGCGCTGGTTAGGATTTCACCCTGATTGTAATTCTACTGCAGAGTGCATAATTGTCAGTTGCAATCTTAATCAGTACTACAGTACAGTACAGTACAGTCCTGAAAAGCTAATGCAAAACATTCAGACACTATAATTCTAATTTGGATTTTCATTAACAAACTAGTTGTGATTTTACAGTGTTATGAAACTGTAAGCTAAGGTTTATAAACTACAGTGAAATTCAGCATTCTCATTATTTCCTTTGTTGTCAATATGCAGGGAATTATTGAAAGAGATGAAATTGTTTTCAGAGCTGCGCAAAAGCATGGAATTCCTATCCTAATGGTGACATCTGGAGGCTATCAGAAAAAAACGGCACAGATAATTGCAGCTTCTCTTCTCAATTTGCACAGCCAAGGACTTATTGACCACAAGCATGAATAATGAAACCTGTGCCCCAAGGTAGAAATTATGATTACAGATCATAAGGCAAATCAGCTAATGTTATTAAAGAGAATATGCAATTGCTGTACATTGATAAGGAAACTAATTGTTTAATATTTAAATAGACAGAACATTTCCCCAGTTCTCATATAATTAATTTGCTTCAGTCAGAAAAGATTTTAATTTGCCTGTAAACACTAACTTAACAGTGAGAATCAGTTGTCCGAAAAGTAATGCCTCTTCTGATGCTTTTAAATACCATTTTCTTAATCAATAAGGGCACATTTTGGGGGTTGTTTATTCCTGCAGTGGATAAACTATACATTTTTTAAATCGCATTATGTAGTATATGAATTCACCATTTAAAGGATAGAGTTATTTCTGCACCTAGAACAAAATTGTTGTCTGTAGAACATCCATTGTGTTATAAATATCAGAAAAAGAAGCAATATGTGTACAAGATACAATGTGAGGTTCTGTTTTAACTACTGTACTATCAAGTAGATTTCTGATGGGAAAGTAGCAAATGTTTTTAACTGTGGCGATTTATCTAAAAATTTCTAACAAATATGTCATCAATAATTGGTTATACTGCTGTTTAAGAGTTCTCATATATATAATAATGCTTTGGCCATCACAAGGCGATAACACCTGTTCTTTAGTTTTAACACCCCTCATTCTTCTGATAAAATTCACAATTGTGTGCAAGAAGCTGTCAGAATTAATGTGTTTACCCAAGGTTAGCTAATTGCAAAGAGAGATGAAAGAGGTCTACTGATGTCAGTCCTAACTGCCAATCTTCTATTGGAGGATATGTATTCTGATCTTGTAGATCACCATATGTGCAGTTTTGGCTGTACTCTTTAGTGCTTAACTAAGAGAGCAATAATCCATGCTAGATGAGGACATTTGATTGGCAGTGAAAGAGTTTACAGACAGATCTATATGCACCACAGTTCAGAAAAAACGGGAATGAAACTACACTGTGTTACACAACCACACTGGATAAAGATATCTCAAAATGTGGCTTGTGAAAGGGAATGCTTTTTAAAGAAAAAGAGAAGAGATGAAGCACAGTGTCCTTGCAAGCCCTCGTGTGTTATACCTTTGTGTTATACATTATACATGTTATAATACTGACCAACTATGATGAGTTGATGTTTCCCTGTTTCATTTTTTTTTTTCAAATTGTCATTATTTTATGTTAAATGCTGCCAGTCTGTCCTCCCTAGACTAATGTAACAAAATGTTGTTTTCTACTGATTTTTTTTCTGGTTTGCATTTGAATACATTGGATGATATTAAAGATGATGGGCACAGAAGGGTAAAAGTTACATTTAACAATGTGACTACATGACTTGCAGGCCAATCCTATGCACATCTACTCTTTAGTAAATCCCACTGAGTACAATGGGACCTAATTCCATGTAAACATGTATAGGATTGCTGTAATTTACCATTGTTCCCATGGAGTCAATAGGAAATGCTCATGTAGTGCCATTTAGGATTAGTGTGGGGGGGGATGACGACTTGTTGCTTCATTGCACATCAAAACTGGATTATCCAGGCATACAATTTTCAAAAATAAGTATCAGAGGAAAGATCTGTAATAGATTTTGATTTTATATCTCTTATTCATGTTAATATACTATTATGTGATCCTACTGTACTATATATAGTGATCTGGAAACATATAAATTTATAAAATTAAAATTAAGATGATGTAGCATAAATATAACTTTACATTTTATAGTTTAAATTTTAGAAAAATGTAAAAAATATTTTTTCTCGTGTCTTAGAACATGCAAAGAAACTAAACATTGTATATGACATGATATTGGCTGTCATTATGTGTCAAGGTTTAAAAGGGAATGTCAATTACTCAGGTTGTTTTTATTTTAGAATGTTTAAAGAATTAAGGCTTGTTGCAAGAAAAGTGATGTGACTGTAACTTTCAACTGTGAATTAACTTAGGTCTAATTGTTAATAAGGTGAAACGTGCCTCTTATCACACCAGTTTTTGTCGACATTAAGTGGCAGCAACAGGTAAAATAGAATACAGTCAGTCCCCTAGGGTTAGGTTGCACTCTGGCACTGGAACAGTGCCTTTGCAAATGTGCCGTACGGCACGTCTACGCCCTGGAATTGGTCACTGAGACAGCAGAGGTTGCAGCGTTGAGGCACGGGCACCACGCAGTCCACCAAACTGCGCTGGCCGTGCTCAGGCTTAGTTCTGCCGGTGCAGGCCTGTGCCAGAGGCAGGCAGGAAGTGTAATGGGTCAGAGGGAGGGCAGACCCTTGTGTGAAGAGGGGATGGAGATGGGACACAGATCGTATCCAAACCCCTGTTCGCAGGTTCACCACTCCTGGCTGCGTGGACTTGCACCTTCCATTTTGCAGGCACAGATTTGAGCACAGGGCTGACTGGGGCTTATCCTGGGGCAAGTGGAATATATCCCCTCTACTCGCCCTGCAGTGATCTGCAGCTGCTTCCCAGCCTTACTTGGTTTTCCAGGGTTTCCCCAAACTATAGCACAACACTGAAAAACACTGCCCAATCTTAACGTGTATTGGAGCAAGCAGGTCAGCTCGCCTGCACTGCATCTTATGCAAGCTTCAAGGCGACTGGCACTCACCACAGGGCATTTGTTCCCTTACCCTGGGGTAAGCCCCAGGCAGCCCTATGGGGCTGCTCAGTTCTGCGTCAGCAAAATTGCTGGTACAAATCTGAGCACCCAGAATAGGGCCGTGCAGCCTGGGGACGGGAAGGTAGGATCTGACCTAACAGCTAGATTCACAGTCTACCCCACTCCCCAAGCCAGCTTGTGCGTGGGCCCACTCTCCCCCACCCCATTCCACACGTCCCGCCTTTCCCCTGCCCTCCTCAGCTGCTGCGCTGGCCAAACTTGGCCAGTGAGGTGGCGCGACATCCCTAGTCAGGCAGAGCTCCCTGAAGTGGCCCAGTGCCCTCTTCCTCAGGGTAGACATGTCTTACAGCACATTTCTGACTGCATTAGTCCAATGCAAGCATCATTACAGCACCATTATAAGATTGCACCTGCAGTCATAATAAAATTGGCTCTCACCTGAAACAGCACAGATCACAGGAGGAATCTCCAAAAAAGACTCGCCCAAAAAGATTCTGCAGGAGAGAAAAGTCTGGGAAGAAAGAAGCAAGGGACAAAACAACAAGCCCCAGGAGAACCAGGAGAGCGATTACAAATAACAAACTCCAGCAAGGGAAGAAAAGCAAAGAGAGAGACCAAGGCAGGTCTGAACTGCCTTGTTTCCTCTTTGCTTTTCTTCCCCCATTGTAGCTTTTTATTTGTATATACTTCCTTGGCTTGTTGCCATCAGCTAATCATCTGTAGGTGGGGAATTGACTGGCTGCTAGTGCTTCTTTCTCTTTGTTTTAGAACTTGCTTTTGATGGAGCTGGTTGCTGGAGCAGCCACAGAATGGCTGAGGGGCTGTTTACCTTGTGGATCTGGAGGAAGAGGTCACAGGAAGTAAGGGGTGGGTCACAAAACAGCCCCTTGCTGATAGGCAAGGTCATGAATACTGGCTGAGATTGTTATTAATGGGGATTGACTGTATATGCTATTTTTGAAATAAGCTTTTAAAAACCTTGAAAAAATTCCTAGGGAATGCTACACACCCATGCACATCCCAAATCAAATACAATAGATACGGCTCTGTTTGCACAAAATGGTTATATTGTTGTACACATTTGAAAAGTCTCTCTCTCTCTCTCTCTCTCTCTCTCTCTCTCTCTCTCTCTCTCTCTCACTCTCTCACACACACACACACACACACACACACACACACACACACACACACACACACACAAAACTTAGGAAAAGACAACCATCATTTGACTTCTAGATGTTCAAGTTTATGGCAGTGCCAGTTAATTATGTATTTCACTCATCCTTTTCTGCCATGTGCATTTATAGGATGTCAACATATCGCACTGATAGAAAATGTTTGTCATGGTACTAGCATAGTGTTACACTGTAATAGAAATACTTACGGTACATTTGGGTAATACTAGTTCTTAGGCTGAACCAGATAGCTAATCTGCAACTTGCTATGAATGTTTTTCTTTTAACTGAATTTGACATTAATATTAAATGATAATGCTTCAAAAAGCACTTTCCTGTAAAGAGAATGCTTAAAACACTATTAAAATATTGAGATTTATTTTTTCTACATTATCTAATGTATTATCTAGAATTGTTTATAGTTTGGAATAATTTTATAATATGTTTACATTTGTATTGCATATAAACTCTGTAATGGTGCCATGTAGCATACTAAAAATATCTGATAATGTTCAATGCTCTTATTTATTGTTAAAATTAAAACAATGCTAATTTTCATTGTATATTTTACTTCTTACTCGACTCTTCACATTACAACTAAATCTCATAAAATAAACACAATAGGGTTTAGTAGATAATTTTGGAAACCATTATTTCCAAAAACAGCATTGTCATTCATTTTTAAATAGCATATTTGACCCTTGCAGCACAATCTTTATTTATATTCCAAAGTAAGTTACTCTGTGTCCAATGGAGCTTACGGTCAGGTGAGCAAACTCAGGACTGCACACTAAAGGTGCAATCTAAAAATACATAGAAGTTTTATCATTGAATTCAGTGAGAGATGGACTGCAGTTAGGGCGCAATCTTAATCTGTGCTGGAATGGCGAGGCTGATGGGCCTGCGCCATATCCAGCACACTTTAGGTGTGCTGGGGAGCATCCCCAGGGCAAGGGCACATTTGCGCCCTTGCCCCAGGGGAGGCTCTAGCCCCCACATGGGATTCCTCCGATCTGCATCTGCTGTATAGCAGGCGTAGCTTCAAGGACCAACTCAGGGCCGCATGACCCGGGGATGGAATCTTGGATGTGGCATCCCACCCCTCCCCCTTCCCCGGGCCAGCATGCCCACCCCCCACCCAGTTCCGTCCTCTTGGCCGCCTTCCCTTCTCCCAGAACGCCCTTGCAGCAGCCGAGTTCGGCTGGCACAACAGCAGCTTGGCGCCAGTGCTCCTGGGCTGACACTACTGCTAGCATTGGTAGAAGAGCTCCAGAGCCAATACGGGGGTGCCACTTGGCACCCCCTTGTCAGTGCAATGTTCATGATTGCACTCTGAATCATGTTTCCATTTCTGTTGAAGGAATCCCATGACAGGAAAATAAAAAAAGAAAATATTGCACCTTTTCCAAATCAGAAACATCGGGGGAAAACATAACTTGGAAACTGCAGAAAAGTAGGATTCCTGTTTTTGATCCAGATATGTTTCTTTCCCTGCTGTTTGTATGGATGTATTGCCAGAAGGACAAAGGTTCTTTTCGGATATGAAAACAAAGAACAGACCAGTGGGAGATAGATAGAAGCCAGGATTTATTACTCTGCACGAGCAATAGTTTCCCCCGAACAGATAAACCAAAATTCAGTGTTTTTATATCTCTCCAAATAGAATTGACACCTACTTCTACTGAACATACCCTCATGTGAGCAAGTTTTCATATGGCCCATCTGCATCTGGCCATAGGCAAGCCCCCTTTTATATCATTCCATGGTGGCGGGTGAGGGGGGAGTAGGTAATATAACTTTGGATACAACAGGAGTTACAACTTCATTCAGGTGCTTGATCTTGGCTTAGTGCCCAGGATGTGTCCTAATCTGATGAGTCAAGGGAAGCATCCTTGCTAACAGGTGCAAACTAATTACGTGCGCCTCAACAGTTCCCCCAGAGTGCTGGAGGAGGAACAGAGCGACCATCAGGTAAGGGAGAAACACTGCAGACCACTAACTCCTCAGTATACAGAGATCTTCCACAATGTGCCAATACAATAGGTTCCATGGAGCCTTAATCCACCCTGTTTCCTAATTGATGCCATCCTTGTGAAACTTTCTTTGGCATTGGCTGTCACAAAAGTGCAGCAAAGTGTAGCAGCTCATAGTACCAGCAGGAAGGCCTGGGTCTGCCAACCCAATGGAAGAAACACCATGTACTAGATCAGGGAAGGCTTAAGCAGCGAATGGGAGGGGAGAGTTGGGAAAGATGTAACAGGATGGCAATGGGAGTAGATTGGGCCCAGGAGGGGCGGGATTAGCGGCACTGGTGCAAGCTGTAGCCTATCCCCCTTCTCAGACAAGATCTGCCAACACAGGTCCATTCAAACATGTGCCAGTGTTAGCAGCCACAGGTCCAAGTAGACCTGTTTCATGGGCTGGGGCTTTCTCCAAGGCAAAGAGACAAATATCCCCTTACCCCAAGAAGACCTTCAGACTCCTGGTTCCACCCACAGGATACAATGCAAACCACACTTAACTGGCACTGTTGCATTGACATGGGGGAATTTTGTTATACTTTTATACTTTTATATTTTATGATCCACATGGCTTGTTTTAAACTCTGTTTATTTTTTTGTTTTTATTGTATTTTAATATTGTTTAAATTGTTTTTAATGTTGTTTCTATATTTTTTATTGTTGTAAATGCCGCCTTGAGTGCCTTCGGGCAATAGGCGGGGTATAAATTCAATAAATAATAATAATAATAATAATAATTGGGCTTTTAGTGTTAAAATCAGTATAAAATGCCAACGTGAATGCTGTATTTAGGCCAGTACCCAAGATTAGAACTGGTAAACAATTTCTTGATAACGTGACAAGAAACAGTTGCTTCCCAGTTGAATTTTTTTATTGCGAAATTTTTTTTTTTGTATGTTGTATTCATGCTATCATATGCAATCAAGTTCTTGCAGTGAGAAAATAACCCTTTCACAATCCTAACTGGGACTTGGCATGGGCTGAACATAGTCAAAATAATTGAGTTCAGAAGGCAGATCATGCCAGGGAGATGTGTAAGAGAATGGTTAGGGCTTCATCTTTTCCCCTTGCTCTTCCCCGGGTTCACTATTTTCATGACATGCCATAGCAACTGTGCGATGTCGCCTTTATAATGCATCTTAATTCAGCATGAATTAAGCTCAGCTGGCCTTACCTGGGTGCTGCTGGGTCCAATCATCCGTGGGGAGGCCAGGACACATCTGTGCGCTGGCCTACCCTCCTTTCAAGTCAGTGCAAAGATGCTTTATGGCATATAAAAATAGTCACTTCCTGGTTTTCCCAAAGACCCAGAAGTGACATTGTTAGTCTCTCTGAAGGTTTTAGATGGCTTTCTCAGGGTCAGGGAGGCCTCTGCGTCAGAACATGCTCTGAGTGTTTCCTGTGGCCTGACAGTTCTGAAATATTTACTCCAGCACATTTAAGTAAGCTGCTAGTGGGGTGGGAGAATGGGAGATTATTAAAGTGTGTGCTATACTCCTGTGGTGTGTGTTGGTGCTTGGAGGAATCCTAGAACTTTGAGCCCATTCATTCATTCATTCATTCATTCATTCATTCATTCATTCATCTAAGTTCTGTCTCTAATGTATTTATTTAAATTTTATATTTGATTTCTTTTTTCTGCCCTTGACACCGTGCCAGATATTTATTGTGGCCAACTAGAAGGTTTGGAGACACCTGCTCTAGAGCAAGGGATGTGCCTGTCTCTGAACTGGGGGAAGGGTTATAGAAGCCACCCTTTGCGTGTAACAGCTGGTTTTTCTTCTAGTATTGTCTCCAAATGCCTTAACATTGGCCAACTACTAAGGTAAGAAAAGTCGTACATCATTCTAAGCAAAGTTCCTGTACAGAGCAGGACCCATGACGTGCGCAGCTATTTCTCTTTGTATTTGTCCAGGCCCTGGCCGGCTGCTTACCTTGACATGGGCATCTGGACGGGCAGAGCTTATGGCATGTTTGTGACACCCAGAAGCCAGTGTAGGGGACCTGCGCTGTTTTAATTATAGGTTAGGATTGTTTGGTGATACCTTTTCATCTCTTCTCAGAAACCTCTTGTTTGTCTTCCACAATCTCTACTACGTATGAAGTACCTATTTTTCCACCATGTATGTGTGGCACACATGGTTAGGTGTACAATTAGTTCAGTTCATATGCTCTTAAATATGATGTAATATGTTTTTACAGCACTAGTACAGCAACTCTTGATAGGAGCACAGGGTCTTATGTTTTTAAGTATGTAACAATGCATTTTTGCCTAGCTTTTACATTGGTATCCTTTTTTTCTTTTAAGGGAAAACTGCTATTTCAGTAAATCATTTTTAGTAGACAGTAACTGTTTTTGCAGATGTCTTAGAAATTAATGTACTTGGCAGTTCTTGTACTAAAAATACTCTGATTCTCTAAGATGAATTCCAGAGGTTATCCTCATCATTTTATGACATGTTTATCTGATTAGACAGACTGCTGTAAACGTGAAAGGACAGACAAATAAAAAGTAGACAGAAGTATTTCTGTCACTGACACGACTGTTCCAGGATTCAAAGATTAAAAGGATACAGTATAGTAAACGCATGCAATTCAGCACAATAGTCTACCAAAAAAACAAAACCCAATCCCAAAGAAACTACCTAGGCAGTATTCCAGTTGTGGTATGAGTCTGAATAGGATGCGTTTCATTATGCTGTTGATACAAAATCTAGAATTCATTTAATTGTTCACGCAATAAATGAGAGCCCAAGCCTGAGTTAATTTTGATTATATTGGTATATATTAGACAAGGCTGCACTTAAATTGATTAAACTAAATAATGCACTGATAGAAGACACATTAAAATGATTTCTGATATACCAATTCTTGTGCTGGTTGAAGTCATTTTCTCACCTTTTCGATTATCATATTTGATAGTACATTGGGACCTCAGTATCCACTAATTTGGTATCCAGATTTGACTCACCACTGATTCCAGGGTCCACCTGGTATCAGGTGCCTTGTAATAAGGAAAAAATAACCAAAATCCCATTTCCTACCTTACTGTTCCTATCCATTAAATTCCATTATTCACCTTATCTAGTGGCTAAATTTGGAATAGTGCATATATCAATGCATTCTGGGATGACAACAGAAGATCAAAGAATTTGGAAGGGGGTCTTTGAAACTTTTTCACATGGATTTTGGTATCTACTGATGTTTGTATCCATCTGGGGTTCAGAATGGAACCCTTACTGGATAACAAGGCACAAGCTGTAATTTTGGATTGTTAGAATGGCTGTAACTACAGGACAGGCAACAAATACTGTAATCTGACTTCCATTACTTTGGCTCTTTATTTACTGTATGTGCTTTGGCTGCAATCTTCCTAGGTACAAAGGAGTAGGTCCCATACAGTTTAATAGGATTCACTTCTGAGTAGACATGCCTAGGATTGTACTGTTTGACACTAATTTTGTTTGACACTAAATTTATATATATAAAGATATCACTTGTTAGTACTCTATTAACAAATTGAATCTCAAATGACATAATATCAAATGTTTTTTAATAAAATAAATAAAAATAAATAAAAGCCCTTGTAGCCAGAAATATACCTCAAATATTTTATGCACTGAACATGTAGGAGAGAAACTGAAAAATATTTCATTTTTGTATGTATGCATTTTAGCTGATGTTTCATTCTGATGCAAAGTATATAGATAAGGAAAGACCGAATGATCACTTTTTAATATTCTGTATAACTCTGTACGCCAATATACTGTACAATTATCATCTCCTATCCTCTTTGTTGTTTCTAGATGTAAACATTGTGTTGGACTGAATGTTGCAGTTTTCCCATTAAGAAGCCATAAAATGAGAGAGTGGTTTTGACTATTGCAGAAGCAGCTGAAACCTCCATATGCCCATAATTTACTGATCCAGTCTTACGTAATTCTTTCATAGATTGACTTTCTTATTGATCTGCATATGCTTTGGGCCTGATACTATCTAGCATAGGGCAATGTTGCACAGATAAGCATATACAAGCCAAGAAATAAACCAACACTTGTCTTACAGACATCCATTCTTATGAGTCATTTTTAATTTTTACCAGAGGTAGTTGAGTACAAAGCATAGCAAAACACAATGATTCACAGCAAAATCCTATGCCAACCTCTGCTGATATGATGTGCACATGTGCTGTCGCAAACATTCCAAAAGGCACATTGCAGAAGCACGGAGGTGCATGGTGTCTGTGCAAAGGTCTGTGCCAGACTGCTGGTGCCAGTCGTAGAACTGCACTGGCTGGAGAAGGTAAGGTCTCTGCAGGGTAGCAGGAGGTGAAATGGAGGTGGGCAGGTGTGTATCAGGACGGAAGAAGGCAGGGGGAAGTGAGGAGGGGTGGTTCAGTCGCAGAAGGAGACGGGAACAGCAGCAGAGGCGTCCACCATATCCTATCCCCCTTAGTCTCAGGGGAAGGGCTAGCTCTAGTGCCGGTTTGGGAGTGCAGGTGGCGAGCTGCTCGAGTGCCAGTCAAACTCGTCTGGCGCAGGCTTACCCCTGCTTACCCCTGCTAACTGGGCAAGAGGCACTTTTTCAAGTGGTGTTCCTCTTATATTTAGCAGGGGAAGAGTAATTGTCCCTCGTCACCCCTGCACAGTCTTTCTAGTGGCTGTTGCGGGTGGTCTGCCTTTTTTAGATTGTGAGCCCTTTGGGACAGGGAGCCATTTAACTTTATTATTATTACTATTTGCCTGTAAACCGCTTTGTGAACTTCATGTTGAAAAGCGGTATATAAGTACCTGTTGATTGATTGATTGATTGATTGATTGATTGATTGATTGATTGATTGATTG
>JAJKFI010000004.1:32695492-32722108 GCA_029204185.1 Lerista edwardsae | reverse complement strand
TTGATTGATTGATTGATTGATTGATTGATTGATTGATTGATTGATTGGGTGGGAGGAAGGGAAGAACTGTGCCAGGGGTAGGCAGGCCAGTGGGTGAGCCAGCCTGGGGAGGGGGTGGGCTTGGGACGCAGCTATTAGGCCGCATCCTAGGCCTCATCCCCAGGCTGCGTGGCCCCAATTTGGGCTGCCCAAATTGGTTCTACACCCGCAATTTGGCCGAGGAGCACGTTGGGGAGGCTGGCACAAGGGAGGCTCCTTCCTCCTCCTAAGTGGCGCTGGATACAGCACAGGCCTGCTGGCTGGCCTGTTCCGGTGCTAAGCAGGATTGGGCTGTCCATCATTTGCAGCTACAATATACCTTCTGTCACTTTCAAAACATGATCTTCAGCTGTAACCAAATCATCATTTTCGGTTCCCAAGGAGGAATTAATGGGTATCCTTCCAGATGAGAAATATATATATTTATATATATATATATTTCTAGGATGATATGGGTGTTCTAGGATGATATGGATGGCCACCTACCTTAGGTTAGGTTTATCATGAGTTGTTTTATTTGGAAGGGTGGTGTAGGTTCATAGGGATATGTCCTTATTACTCTGCTCCATTCATTGCCATTTTATTACAAATATGCAGTCTGGAGGTATAATATGTCTGGTTAACCTTTTAAATGCAATTCTTCCAAAAGTTCAAATAATTAAAGTGTGTTGCAATTAGAGTGCAGAGACCAGGATAACTAGCTCATGCAAGTTTTTTTTATTTTGAAACTTACTCCATGCCAACACTTAAATTTGAAATGGCACCTTGGCAATCCACCTCCTGTTGTGTTTTCCTCCTCAAAACCATTTGGGCTGGTGTGGTCTTGAAATAACTGAATTTGGCTACAATCCTAGCCACACTTACCTGGGAGTAAGCCCCATTTACTATAATGGGACTTACTTCTGAGTAGACGTGCATAGGATCGGGCTCTTAGTCGCGTCTGATGCAGAAGAGTTGCAGTATCCAAAACACATCACATTCTTTGTACTTTGAGATCTCTTCCCAAATAGTATTTTAAGCTGTTCTAAGCAGCAAAAAAATAGCTAATGCTCCTCACCTGCATATGAACTGGGTATACCATACTAAAAGGTATTGCCACAGACAGCCTGATAAGCAACTAATCTGATTTATTGCAAATTCTTCAACAAGAATAATGTTCACAAGTATGGATGTGATTTACCTTCCTGGAGACCAGAGGTATTTGCTATAGATGCATTGCTAGGGAGAAAAACATTGATTTCTTCCATAAACCATTGTGAATTGATGATAAATCCAAAATATTTAGACCAACTGATGTGTATGTCTTCATTTGTTTAGCAGGAAATGTGCCAAGATGATGTTTTATTTGTTATGTGCTATGCAGTGAGGTGAGAATTTGGTAGACGTTTTAGTGCAGAGTGAAGGAATTGCACTGCTTCTGAAGGGCTCGAGTCACAATGAATCTGCCCTCGTTGGCATTGCCATCTATATCAGCCTAAAATATTTCTCATGTATATTTCTTATCTGGAAGGATGCCAGTCAGAATCACCTTGGGGACAGAAACTGTCCGATGACATTGTAAGACCTTTTCTACATAGGTTATAGTCATGTCCTGATAAGGAACACAAAATATATCCAGTGGCAGGTGACTCAAACAGTGCTTTTAAAATCTAAACCTGTGCCAAATATTTATTTAATTTTTTTATACAGTATCTTTTGCAAAATAGCTTCACGATGGCTTTCAGTAAGAATTTCCAAAAACAGAAAAACATACAAAGCAGCAGGTAAAAACACTAATACTTAAAAAGACAAAGAGGGCAGCAAGCAAGAGGCAAAATCCAAGGAAAAATAATAGAAGGCAAAATGCACCAAGTTTGTATTTATATTTGCCTAATTCAAGAATCATGAGTTTGTTTTAAATGAACTTTATTTATTTTGTAACACAGAATATGTACTCTTAGAAGTTAACAAAATAGTATATTTTAAATTAACAAGATAGTATTTTTATACAAGCTATTAACAAGATAGTATATTTCAAATGGGGGTTATGTTATCTATATATATAAAAACGGACGTGGCCGGGTATGTTTGTGGGTATGTTTGTATGTTCTGAATAGGCTTCTCAACGCTTGGACCGATCAGCACGAAATTCGGCACGCACGTACCTTGTGGCCTGGCGACAAACACTGCGGGGGTCAGACCCCCCTAGAGCCCCCGGGGGTGGGGGTACGGGGGGGTCCCCACGTGAAGACAGTCGAAAACGGCCAAACTTGGAGTCAAATCCACAGTTTTTGGGGTCGCCAAGATGAGTGGCGACCCTCCCGATGCCGTTGGAGTCCGGGTTCAGCCCCCCCGGCATGCAGGGCAAGAAGGGGTGCGCAAAACAGCGTCCGCCATGCCCTGCTGGAACGCTTGGACCGCTTGCCACCAAACTCGGCATGCGGAAGCCTGGCAGCCTGGCCACAAACACTGCGGGGGTCGGGCCCCCCTACCGCCCCGGGGGTGGGGGTACGTGGGGTCCCCGTGTGAAAATGGTCTAAAATGGCCAATATCGGTGTCAAATCCATAGTTTCCGGGGTCGCCGGGACGAGTGGCGACGCTCCCGATGCCATTGGTGTCTGGGTTCACCCCCCCCTTGGCGTGGGGTGTGAGAAGGGGTGCAAAACAAAATGTCCGCCATGCCCTGCTGGAACGCCTGGACCGATCGACATGAAACTTGGGACGCATACACCTTGCGGCCTGACGACAAACACTGCGGGGGTCAGACCCCCGTGGTGCCCCCGGGGGTGGGGGTACGCGGGGGTTCCCAAGTGAAAATGGTCGAAAACGGCCAAAAGCAGCGTCGAGTCCATAGTTTCCGGGGTTGCCGGAGCGAGCGACGATGCTCCTGACGCCGTCAGAGTCCGGGTTCGCCCCCCCTCGGCATGGGGTATGACAAGGGGTACAAGACACAATATCCGCCATGCCCTGCTGGAACGCCTGGAGCGACATGCACCGAACTTGGCATCCACGTGCCTTCCAGCCTGGCGACAGACACTCTGGGGGTCAGGCCCCCCTAGTGCCCCTGGGGGGGCCCCGGGCCCCCCGCATGAAATCGGTCCAAAACGGACAAAATCATCACTGCTTCTATAGTTTCTGGGGTCACTCAGGCGAGCTGCGATGCTCCTGAGGCTGGGCGAGTTCAAGTTCGCCCCCCCTTGCCATGGGGGCAGGAAGGGGTGAGAAACACAACATCCGCCATGCCCTGCTGGCACACCTCGACCGATCGACACGAGACCTGGCACGCCTACACCTTCCGACCTGGCGACAGACACTGTGGGGGTCAGACCCCCTTAGTGCCCCCGGGGGGAGCGGGGGTCTCCGCGTTAAAATGGTCAACAACCGCCGAAATCGGCGTCGAGTCCGTAGTTTCCGGGGTCACCGAGACGAGCGCCGACACTCCCGACACAGTGGGAGTCCGGGTTCAGACCCCCCTTGACGGGGGGGGGCAAGAAGGGGTGCAAAACAAAATGTCCACCATGCCGTGCTGGAACGCCTGGATTGATGCGCACCAAACCTGGCACGTGCGGGCCTTGCGGCCTGATGACACATACTGCGGGGGTCAGGCACCCCCCACCGCCCCCAGGGAGGGTGCAGGGGGCATGAAGTGAAGATGGCCAAAACCGGGCGACATTGGCATCGGCTCCATAGTTTCCAGGGTCGCCTCAGCGACCAGTGACACTCCCGACGCACTTGGCGTCCGGGTTCGGCCCCCGTTGGCATGGGGGTGGGTGGGTGCTAACCTCATAAACTCTGGAAGATCATTTTCTTACCCGGGCAACGCCGGGTAACAAAAAGCTAGTTAATTAATATGCTGAGACTCACACTCAGACCAGGAAAGTGTTTAGATGATGTTCAGTGGGAGGTGAATGATTTATGGAATTATTTTTCTTTTGCAATTAAAGAACCATGGTTGTTCTTCGTTATGAGTATAGCATTTATTCATTACTAATACCCAGTTCATGATTAATCTGCACCACAATCCTATACATTTTTAAATGGGAGTAAGTCCCACGGTGTTCAATGGGACTTACGCTAAGGCAAATGTGTTTAGAATTGCAGCCTTAGGATATAATCCTATGAAGTCCTTAGAGAGTAAGAAAGTGTAAATTGTATTGAAAGCAAAGATTAAGAACACAAGAGCCCTGCTGGATCAGGCCAAAGGACCAGCTTCCAATATCTCACAGTGGCCTGTCAAGGTTTGTACCCCAAACCAGCAATGGGATCTACAAACGACTTGGGGGAACAGAGGGCGGGACTTAGGCAGGACTACCGTTTGATTGGCAGCCCGTCCGTGCACTTCCGCTTTCGTTCTGCTCGCCCCGCGGCCGTCCCTGGCATCGGATGGGGCAGGCGCCCCAGCAACAGGCACCGATAGGCCAAGCCATGTATATAACCAGAGCATTTGCTCCCAGACCCAATGGGGTGAAAATCGGAGTGCTGCGGAGCACTCTCTTGGTCTGGAGAACAATGTGTTATTGCAGTGAGCTCTTTTGGTTCCCTGCTTGGGGCTTATGCTGCCTTCTGTATTATCACTCTGCCTTCCTGTAAATACACTTTGGTGAAGGGCTTTGCTGTCTGAGTGATCTGTGTCCTTGAGTCTGCCTACTGGGCTGCTTCCACAACTCCTGGGAACTGTGCCAGCGTTCTGCTTGCTAGGGCTGGACGGAGTGAGACGACTGTCTGCTGTTGGAAGACCTAAAGAACCTTCTGATGAGGGTGAAAGAGGAAAGTGCAAAAATTGGCTTGAAGCTCAACATTAAAAAAACTGAAATCATGGCGACCACTCCCATCACTTCCTGGCAAATAGAAGGGGAAGAAATGGAAGCAGTGACAGACTTTATTTTCCTGGGCTCCAAGATCACCGCAGATGGTAACTGCAGCCAGGAAATTAAAAGACGTTTACTTCTTGGGAGGAAAGCTATGGCGAACCTAGACAACTTAATCAAAAGCCGAGACATCACCCTGCCAACAAAGGTTTGCATAGTCAAAGCGATAGTTTTCCCAGTAGCAATGTATGGCTGTGAGAGCTGGACCATAAGAAAGGCAGAGCGCCGAAGAATAGATGCTTTTGAATTATGATGTTGGAGAAGGCTCTTGAGAGTCCCGTGGACTGCAAGGAGATCCAATCGGTCAATCCTCCAGGAAGTCAAGGCTGATTGCTCCCTGGAAGGACAAATCCTGAAGCTGAAGCTCCAATACTTTGGCCACCTCATGAGAAGAGAGGACTCTTTAGAAAAGACCCTCATGCTGGGAAAGATTGAAGGCAAAAGGAGATGGGGGCGGCAGAGGATGAGATGATTAGATAGTGTCACCAAAGCAATGAACATGAAATTGGGCGAACTCCAGAAGCTAGTGGAGGATAGGGAGGCCTGGCGTGCTGTGGTCCATGGGGTCGCGAAGAGTCGGACACGACCAGCGTTGTCATTCAGCTGGAATGCTGGGCGGGAGGAACGGGTGAGCGGCAGCCCGCCTGTTGAGTTCCGGTCCATTTTGCCGACTTCCCCGCCCCCACGGACACGACTTAGCGACTGAACAACAACAACAACTTGCTCAAAGAAGCTAAAAACATTTAAAAACAATTTATAATGTATAATTAAACAGAGAAAATGACATCATATGTGCTGCAAGAAGAATCAATGTTCATCCGAGCTTACTAATTACTTGTTCAGATCAAAAATGTCAAATATTGCCTCAAAATCTTTTAGGATTTGGAGACTCTTCGGAGTGAAACAGCCATAGAGAATGTTTTTATTATGATCTCACAGGTGCTACTGTTCACTATAGAATTTCTGCAGGAAACCTGGATAGAACCAGCAAGTTTACATCCCTGAGAGAGGAATACAGCCATGTTTGCCCTGTTTTGGTTGGCCCATAACATTGGTTGTGGGAAGTGAATCTGGCAAAAAGATTTCCATGGGATATTTGAGAAGAAATCTTGTGAGTTATGTAAGTCTATTATTTATTTATTTATTTATTTATTTATTTATTTATTTATTTATTATCCCGCCTTTCTGCCCCATGGGCACCCAAGGAGGACTATGTGCTCCTTTTATAGTGTCCTTAGCCCCTTTTATTCTTTGTTAATGCTTGTAATGACTATTAATTCTTGGATTTATCAGGATAAAAGTGTCATGAAAGATTCCATTTGCAGACTTTGTACTGGGTTCAGTATTATATAGGATACTATTTCAATTGGCTGTCTTCCTGAGTACGGTTCCTAGCGTTAATTTTTAATTCAGAGCGCAATTCTAGTTGCTGCCTGAGCTGGTGCAGCTGTCCCTGCATTGGCTCAGAGTGTCACAAACAGGCTGCCACTACTGGCGAGCCAGCAGAGTCAGTGAGAAAGTCCCCTGGCCCACCCGCACTGCATCCAGAGCCCCAGCTGCCGGCACAAGGACATAAGGCGCCACGTAACAGAGGGTCGTGGGGAGGATGGCATGAAAGGGACGTTTCTGAAGAACAGCTGGGAATGGATGTAGTGGAGCGGGAAGGGGGGAGGAATGAAGGGATGGGGGCTAAATGGAGGCAGAACAGGAGATGGAAGAAGCTTATCTCAACAGTACCAGCATGCACCAGAGCCTAACCTCATTCCCTGTCCCCTTCCCTTCCCTTCCCTTTACTCTCCTTGGATTTGTGCCAGTAAAATGGTGCGGATCCAAAGACATACATTGGGGCAATGGAGGTTTGCCTCAGGGGAAGGGTATGAAAGTTCCCTTACCTTGGAGAGACCTCCACAACGGAAGGAGGGACGGGTGTTTTAGCAGGTTTCATGATTTACTCTTGTGTTTAATAAAGTTAAACCCTGACCTCAGTCTGTCGCCTTC
Source organism: Lerista edwardsae (assembly GCA_029204185.1). Lineage (NCBI taxonomy): Eukaryota > Metazoa > Chordata > Lepidosauria > Squamata > Scincidae > Lerista > Lerista edwardsae. The sequence goes on along the minus strand of JAJKFI010000004.1, from coordinate 32,715,224 downwards.
CTTGAGGGTTGTGCAAGGGCAATAGGCTACCTTAGAATGCCAGATGCAGGGGAGTGGGCAGCAGGATACAAGCATCTTGTTGTCTTGTGTGTTCCCTGAGGCATCTGGTGGGCCACTGTGAGATATAGGAAGCTGGAGTAGATGGGCCCTTGGCCTGATCCAGTGAGGCTTTTCTTATGTACTTATGACTGCCTCCCTGCTGCAGGATACAGCACGTGCTTCTTTGGTACAGCAGCATCAGCAGTGGGAGATTTACTTTAAGATTGGGCCCTAAGTTCCATTGAATACAATGGGACGTACTTCTGAGTAGACATGCATAAGATTGCACTATTAGTATAGGAGAATAACAGCAATGTGGGTAAAGATAATCTTTGGATTTTCAGAAGCTTAATTTAATTGGCTCTACCCTTCTTGGGCAAGTTCATAAGAGCTAAGGTTAACTGCTAATAATAACATGCAAAAAGAACATATATATATATGTTCATATATATCATTAATCATATAACAAACATAATGCGAAGTGGATACCTAATTAGTAGTATGATGGTTGAGTTGTGGGCTAATTATCTTTTCCATCTGCCTCCTAATAGAATTTTGTAACTCTAGGGGTTTAGGTATTTTCTCTTCTTTTTTTGCACTTTTTTTTTTTAAACCACCCTGGACCCATAGTGTAGCCAAGTGCATTATGATAATAAATCTCTAGTGAGAAGACAGTCACAGTTATTTATTTTGGATAAGCATGTTATTACCAAGTTTGCATGTTAAATAGGGTTGTGTTTGGATTAAATGAGTGGCTGGAGCGGAAATTAGTCAGAATTGCTTTGGTATAGGTGTTAGCTATGGGAAGACTTGGGGCTGAAATATGAAATAATGTAGACCTTTCAAGCTATTGGCAGTAGGAAAAAATATATGATTTAGTATTTCCATTTTCCAAGAGGAAATAGCAATATATTTTGTGATCCAAACGATGCATTAATTTTATCATCCAAGGAATTCAGAAATGAATGAAAATTAGATAGATTAAAATAGCCCCTGAATAGAAACCAAATTTTATCAAAGTGAATTCTATGACTTCAGATTATGTATGCTTGTTCTTCAGATTATGTTTAGAATCTTAAAGGTTTATGTCTGAAAACCCATGGACAAATATAAGCTCTTCCATTACAGTGATCTTACATGAAATTATATCTATGTAATTTGAGGAAGGAGTTAGATGTATGTAGTTAGTTGCATGTATCTATATTGTAGATACTCATAGATGTATCTACTACATAGATGTATCTATGTAGGACTCAGCACAGCTCAATATGGGTGCCTGATTACTGTTTTACACCTGTTCCTTCTTTGCTCGTTATTCAAGAGTTCAGTCCTGAAAATGTGGTTATACTTCTGTATATTCTGGCAGGGTTTAGGATCTTTTTACAACCATGGCAATGAAGAAAATTACATTGTTTATGTAAGTAAAGCACACTGGAAAGACGAGTGGAGTACACACCCGTAACTCTGTTACACGGACTGGCTGCAGGGTTGTCCCTGGAGTCTGTAATGTAGATTCAGGTGTGCATGTGGCACATGATGGCTCTGGAAGAAAGATGTAGAATATTCCACCCCATCTTTCTATTATGAAACTGACACTCAAGATATACAGAAAGGATTAGTTTCCTTTCCACCGGCAATAGCAGTGTTATAGTATGTGTATACAGTGGCTTTGCTGGATTGTCAGGGAGAGAAAAAGACAGTGTGTATTTCTCGCTTTATTGCCCAAACCTATCTGGGCTTTCTGCTGATGGAACACCTGTTCCATTAGAACAGGGCCTGCCCTGCTGGTGTGGCAGCTACAGCAACAGCACACAAAATGGGCCACTAGTGCTAATGGCTGGCAACCTCACACACATGCCTCTGGGGCACTCAACCGTTGTTGGTGCTGTTTGCTGTGGAGGTGAGCAGGGGGGAGAATTGGGGCATGCCAGGGGAGTAAAAGGGGGCATTTCAGGGAGGGAGAGGATGGATCCAGTCATTCACACCAGAGCCTATCCCCGTAACACCATCCCAGAATACCCCCTGGCTCTCCTTGAAGTTACACCAGCTCCATAGTTGGCATGGGTATGAGGAGACCCATAAGTGACCAGGAGGCTTACACATAGCTAAGTAAAAAAAAAAGTTTTGTATTTAACTACTTTGACTTCTGGTCACCCACCCCCCTAGAGCATGCAGTGCAAATTGGGCCCCAAGTTATCCTTCCATTGTGCATATGCCTGGAATATGCAGCACCACCAGGACGTGCCTCTTCTAATGCTCCCAGGAGCTGCCACTACTAGTTAACAAGCTGGGTGGGTGGTAGCGATGTACAGTCAGAAGAGACAGAGCCTCATTGGACTCAGCAAGGTTTTGTTTTCTTTAAAAAAAAAAAAAGCACGAAGATTCAACAAGTTAATAAAGTACCTTGCCTTTCCACCCTACTCCTTTCTTCTCCAGCACACACACAGACACAGAGAGGCAGCTAGCAGCTGAGTCGCTGTAATTGTGGCTGGGCTTCAGTGATGTCATGCACCCACTACGCACCACTACGTGAGTACCGGTTCCTAGAAGCTGAGCTGGCCCTGCCCACTCGAAGCTGGCCCCGTCGGCTGGTTGGCTCAGCAGCTGCGCATGCGTACTGCACGCCCGCAGCCATTGCCTGCACTTTCTGTGAGGAGGCAGGCAGGCAGGCAGCGTGGTGGTGGCGGCAGCAGCGGAGCAAGAGGACCGGAGGTGGCAGCAGCAGCAGCAATGAGGGAGACCCAGGAATAAGGCAGCAAGCATGAGGTAGGCTGCCTGGGGCTCCCGCTCCCTCCAGCCGTGCAGATAAAGCGTCCCGGTTCCTCCTGCAGCCTCCCCCCAGCTCCAGCCCCCACGCTGTCTTTTTTTGGTCGCCCGTTCCCCCTCCTGCTCCTTACCGGCCGGCCCGGCGCTTGGTCGGGTGCCCACGTGGCCACGGCCCGGTGGGCGCCCGTTCCCCCTCCTGCTCCTTGCCGGCTCCTTGCATTTAACATTAAAGTTAAATGGCTCCCTGTTCCAAAAGGGCTCACAATCTAGTACAGTCTAGCCTGCTATTTAACCAGGAATAGTTAACGTTGAAGCAATAGTTTCAACTATTAACGTTGAAGCAATAGTTAATAGTTGAAGCAAACTATGTATATACACATCTCTAGAAAGCAAAGCAATAGAAGTGAAATCAACACTAACGACAAGCTGAAGTTATTACAAACATGATCACCTCCATGGCAACAATCATGACATCACTTCTGGCTATGACCTCACTTCCTGCCACGACATCACTTCTGGCTTATGATGCCACTTCCGGTGGGCGGATCCCGACAAGTGCCAATCAAAAGTGAGTACCTGTTCCTAAATCATTTGGATGACACCACTGCTGGGCTTCCAATGAAAAACAGGCAGGGTGCCTGCATCAGCAATTGCTGGGAAGGCAGCAGGCTGAGTTGCCCCAGCCTGTTCAAAGAAAGCCATGGAAACAGCAGGGCGCTTGCCCAAACGAACCAGCTCTCTAAAGCAGGGAGGGGGGCATGTCCCTGAGCTATTCCTAGCTCTGAGTGGAGGACAAAGAGGTAAGCTTTTTAAAAAAAAATATTTGGGGGGAGAGCGTTTCAAGCTATGTTTATGCATTTTCTTTCTCTATTTTTTGGCTTTAGAAGAGACTGCCCCTCACAGGAAGCTGAAATAATCTTAATTTCTTATTAATTTAAGAATACTTTAATTGTTAATTAATTTTGTTTCAAACCTGGCAAATGTCACAAAATGTCTTTGTGCCTTCTTGAGTGGCTTTGTAAGGAAATGAATGGCCACATTATTTCAAAAGTTGCCTGCGTAAATTAGACTTATGGTATTAATTTGCAAACAGTGTCATCTCAAAAGCACATACATCAAGTCTGCAAAAATCAAGAGGTGCCGGTATAGATATATATTTTGAAGTGATGACAGAATCAAATTCATTTCTAAAAGAGCTGTAGATTGGGAATTTAGGGCCCAATCCAATCCAACTTTCCAGTGCGAGGCAGCCGCAATGCAGCCCCAAGGTAAGTGAGCTAATGTTTCCTTACTTTGAGGAGGCCTTCATGACTGCCTCATGACGTCTCACTGGCATGGCTGCATCATTGCTGGAAGGTTGGATAGTTGAAGTTGGCCCTCAATGAGCCCTTAATGGGACTGATAGCCCAATCCTAAACTGCCCTAATGCCATGAGGTACGGCAGTGTTGAAATGGCCACCACTGTACCTTGCAGGGCCAGAGCAGCAACCAGAGTCTCCTTGGGATAAGGGAACATTCATTCAGGTCCGGTTGCGTTTGGAAGGTCCAACCAGTGGATAATGCTGGCCCATTTGGGCCACCCTAGTGTTCCAGCTGTCCTTTGTTCCAGAGCATTACTCTTTCTGTAGAACATAATAAATGCCACTGCTCCAAGCTCTCCCTGAAGTCACATCTGAAATGTGCTCTGGCATAATCCCAGAATTCTTTTCCTTGATATTAGATGGTGTGTTTTGGTTCTGGCGTCCTTCCATACTCAGATGTGTCCTTTTTACAGGACATTGTGAATTTCTGTTTTTACTGGAGGAAAATCTCTCTGAATCTAGGTGGAATTTGGAAGGTTGATTTGACTCACTTGAAAAGAGATTAGAAGCCCTGTCTCCACTGCAAATGCCCAGGAGAGCCATTTAACAATGAGTGCAGCCTGCTGATTTTGGCTGGAGTAGAGAGGTGGAAATATGTGCCATGGTCTGAAAAATTCCAGGACTCCCACTGTGCCTGGGAAAAAAAAAACTGGACTATTGCCTTTCATCAAATTCCACAGTAATATGTTTCCAGTACAGCAAACTGATTAAAATTTGGAAAAACACCAATTTTACAATGAGTGAGAATATTAATTACACCTATATATGCTATACGGGACAATAGTGCACAAAGCCTAGTTTCATCTTCTCCAGTTTCAGGCTGTGAGCTTCCCTTCGTATTATGTTAAAACTGACATTAAACATGTGGGGACTGACTCTGCGCTGATTTGAAGGGATTTGGTTCTCCTCCATTAACGATACTGAAGAAGGAACTACACAGATCAGAAACTGCTGGTTTTAAACCTACGCTGAGCTATATAACTGGCACAATTCAAAAGGGATATTATTTACAGGGGAGTACTGAAAAATCCTTGAGTTTATCAGCCAATAATAATGGGAACAATATTGGAATCCTTTCTGATTTATTGTCATTTGGGTGTATTTGACCTTAGTTTATGGAAACTCTTATTTCCTGGTCTTTAAAAAAAAATCAAAAGAAAATAGATTGTTGTGTCTGCAGATGGAGGTATTAAAAAGTGATATTTCATTTCAAGCTCAAGGACAACAGTGTGCCTGGGTACAGAGAAGCGCATTGATTTAAAACTGGAGAGGTGGGATCCTCTTAAAAAAGGAATACAACATGGAAAATGATTTAGTGACAGGATCCCTCAATTTTCGCAGCATCTTTGAATATCTCTCAAGGGTATTACTAGCAAGTCTTGATATTAATATATTAAAATACACCTCCTGGGTTAAAATAGAGCTGGGCTTAGGAATGTAAAGTAATTTTCCCTGGTTGAAGTATTCTGCTGAGCTATTTGGTTAATTTGTAATAAATTGTGCTGACAATGGGACCTGATGTTCCACTGATGTTGACCCCTGCTAACTGGCAAGAGGCACTTTTTCAAGTGGTGTTTCTCTTATATTTAGCAGGGGGAGAGCAATTGGCCCCATTCACCCCTGCGCAGTGTCTTTTCTAGTGGCTGTTGCTGGTGGTGTTCTGCATTTTTTAAGATTGTGAGCCCCTTTGGGACAGGGAGCCATTTAATTTTATTATTATTGCTATTTGCCTGTGAACCGCTTTGTGAACTTCGTGTTGAAAAGCGGTATATAAGTACCTGTTGATTGATTGATTGATTGAATACATACGATATGCCCAAGAAGCAAATAGAAGCAGAAGCCTCTTAGGGCCCCATCCAGAGCCCTCCAGCATGAGCAGTACAAGTGTACTCGTGCTGGTGCTCGTGCTGGGGTGGTACCATGGCAATGCCAGCTACCTCTGGGCTTCCGGGTGGCCAGGCAGCTCTGAATTGAGCTATTATTCTTCTCCATTAGTCTAAGGGCAGAATCTTACACTACGCCGGAATGGCGAGACTGGCCGGCCAGCCTGTTCCATATCCTGACGCAGTATAGGTGAGACTGGAGCCTCCCCGTGGCAAGGGCACGTTTGCGCCTTTACCATAGGAGAGGCTCCAGCCTACCCTATGCACTCATAAGAACATAAGAACCTAAGAAGATCCCGGCTGGATCAGGCCAAAGGCCCATCTAGTCCAGCTTCCTGTATCTCACAGCGGCCCACCAGGTGCCCCAGGGAGGCACGAGACAACAAGATGCTTGCATCCTGTTGCCACTCCCTTGCACCCAGTACTCTGAAGTAGCCTACTACTACTGTAAGGAGGCTACAACCCATCATTGCCTATAGCCCACGATGGACTTTTCTTCCAGGAATCTGTCCAATCCCCTCTTAAAAGCATCTAGACCAGATGCCATCACCACCTCCTGTGGCAAAGAGTTCCACAGATTAACTACCCGCGCCTGCTAAACAGCAGGTGCGGATCTGAGGAGACTGTGTGGCCCCCCGATCGGATTTGGCCTTATGGCCAGTTCCCAAGCCCACCTGCTGGCCTGCCTGCGTCCCTCCCTCCCCCAGCCCAGAACCCCCCTCCCCTGCCCACTCCCACCCCCGCCCCAACATGGCGCCTCCCTCATGCTGGCCGGCTTCGGCCAACACAAGGGAGGCGCTGTTTGGGAGCAACAGCCTGGGATTGCGCTGCCCGTGTGCCTGCTGACTTCATAAACAGCAATTTAAGGTTCCAATTTGTTCATGAAAATGAGCCTTGACTTCTTTAAATGGTCACTGACTTTGTCCTTCATGAAATACAAATATGTTTGCATCTGTGCTGTGTGGACTAGATTTACGCGTAGTGGCTCTTTTCCCTAACAGTCAAAATAGATGGGACATTAAATCTGTGCTTCCCTATCTTGTTCCTTTCTTTTGTTTTATTTTATTTAACTCTGCAAATCTTTTTTTTTATCCAATATGAAATGTTTCTGTCTCATGTTGACTCCCTGTAGGCTTTTCAATTACAAATTGGCTATCTGCTATCAGTTAAATTTACATTTAACCACAAGAGATGATTGAAATACATATCGAAGTGGTCACGAATGCAGTGACCTTGATAGAGGAAAAGCAGTGAATGTGCGATTGTTCAGTCAAACGGGAGGGCACAGCGAAAGAGACAAATCATGCATTAGAATGCAGAAAATTATAGGACTCCACTCTAAGTAGAGACAAAATTAACATCACATCTGTTTTGATTCTAACACTGCATTTGAGAACCAGGAAGGAGGAAGTCAGACCAATGTCAAAAGCTTATGGTGTGGTGTGAGGAAATGCTATAAAAATGAGTCAAATGACAACTGAGCATATGTAAATCATTGGCAGCATTTTAAAGAACAAGCTAGATCAGTTTAGTACTGGTACCCACTTTTTAAAAGGACACACTATTGGGACGCATCTAGCTTTATGAAATACAGATTTTTATTTTGAAAAAAATAAGTTTCAGCTTACCAGTTGCTCAACCCTCTGTTGTTATCCTTTTTATGGAGGGGTGGCCTTCTGGAGTGTTTGTTGAACTCATCGGATCAGGACCATTCTGGTGGCCTTGCACTCCCCTTTGGGCGCAATCCAAGAGTGTCCTGGGGCCAACGGATGTTGTGAAAGTGCCGAAAAGCACTTTCTACATTACGGCTTAGAAACAAAATCTATCTATATGTTCGCCTTCCATAACTCCCTGTACATTTACTCTCCTTTTCTTTCAAGAGTTGCTTAATCAGTATAGTGGGGAAGACCGGCCTGCTTTAAATATGTTGCCAGGCAGATTAAAATTATATACCTAGAAGTACTCTATACACGGACTGGTTTCACTGTGTGCCCAATGTGAGCCTGTCAGTGTAGCAGCCTGATCCGACAATGTGACACATACAGCAGCTGAGGACCCCATTTAAATAAGAAGCCAGAGGAAAAGGCCATTCCTGGTCTGAATTACAGAGCTGGCGTTGTTCAGTTTTTGAAAGTTTCTGAGAGGATCTCAATGTTTGACGCCGACTCTGATAAGTAGTGATATGATCCTGAAGACGATACCTCAAAGGGTTTTAACAGTCCGTACAGATGACGTATCACCTTGGCACTGGGACAGCCATGTGTATTGCATCGAGTCTACTTTTATATTTCTCTATAACAGCCTTTGCTGTTGATATGCAGCAACTTCCCCCTGGAATGACTTCAATAATCAGAATACCCTTGGCACTCCATAAAGTGTACAGTCTTGGAGGGGTGTGTGTGTGTGTGTGTGTGTGTGTGTGTGTGTGTGTGTGTGTGTGTTTTAAAGAAAACATTCAACGTGAAAAATCTGCAGTGGCTGTGCTAGCAACCTAAAGCCAAACCATCTCTGAAATTTTAACAAAAAGAAAAAAAAAAAGGAACGTCTTGAGACAGAAGAATGTATGTAATTTGGAAAGTATGATTTCTCTGGAAAACAGCCAAGAGGAACAGTGCCTGGAAGGTAAATTGGACCAAATGATAATACATTGTAAGACTCTTCTGTAGATTTATATCTAAAATCTCTGCTTTTAGGAAGCAGTGCACTAGACAAGTAATATGTGTGGATGCCAGCTATTGGCATTTTGTATGCATCGACAGTGAAATCTGTTCTTACAACGGTTGGAAGAAAGAAATGCTGCTGTCAAGTGAGACTCATTTAGTACAGAGGTCTCCTGAGGTTTGTTCTTGATTGAAAGGCATCCAGATGGGAAACATATTTTTGACAGACAGATGCATGAGAGTTGCGACTCTAAAGCATCAAAGGTCAAAACAATGGAAGAGAAACACAATGTTGTTTGAAAGAAAAAGAAAAAAACCCTGAATATATATTACCGGGGTGGTGGTACTGGAAACCACCAAGGTCCTGCCAAAGGACATGATCAAAATGTTTCATAACATTCTAACTTAGTGGACTGGCTGATTAATCAAAGCTCTGCTCTCAGGGGGAACAGAAAGAAATTCTCTCCATGTGCTGGTCAGGTATTGTTATAATGTTAGCTGGAAAACTCTACAGACCAAGACATTTTCACCATTTGAATAAAATCTTACTCGCTTTGAATAAAGTCAAGTTCAAAACAAAACCCCCATGGTAATAACAGAGGTCCCTATTTCCCCAAAATATTTCCATCCATGTCAGACCTACACCCCTCTGTATTTCTCTGCAATCAAATATGAGTTACATTTAATGGTGTCAATAGGGGGGATGCGGAATGCACTGAGTGACCTCATCAGGGGTATGTATGACACCAAAATGACGGTAGAGGGTTTTTCATATCCCAAGTCCTGTGAAGCTCATCACAGATGAACAACCCTTTCTCACCTCACAGGCTGTCTGCGCATAGTGGGGACGGAGCTAGGGCCATACCAGGTGATATCAATCCTAGTGACGCCACAGACTTCCACTGCCAGATCCTAAACCCCCATGTGAGGCTGGACAGGGGCGGCTCAATTCTCTGCCAGCAAAATAGTGGGGGCAGGGGCTTTCCCCAGGGAAAGAGGACAAACATCCCCTTTCCCCGAGGAGACTCCTGCAGCTGCCATGGCTCCTGCAGGATGCAGCAGTAGCCATTTTGCAAGCTCAGGATTGAACTTGAACATTAATGTTAAACTGAAGCAACTGGAGTGATTTGGCCTCTTCCTATCCCCTGTTCCAAAATGTCTTACAATTAACAAATGGGGAATGTCCCTAGATATTTATACACACAAGTACAGCCAATCCTCATTATCGGCTAGGGTTAGGTTCCTGGAAATCCTCACAGATAATGAACCATTGATCCTATGGGATCAATGGGGCTGGGTGCAAGGGGTACCTTATCTTCTGCCATCAGAGATCCTCAGGAAGGCAGCAGAGTGCAGAAGGAAGTGCCAAAAGCTCTCTGGATGCTGCAGAGACCTTTCAGAGGCTGCAGGGATCTTCAGAAGGGCACCTTCTATGCATAGACCCCAGCATAGACCAGCACAGACCCCTTAAAGCAGATGCTTCTGCCAGTCTTTTCAAAGGGTTCAGCCCTGGTTGCAGGTGCTGTTCTGAAGGTCCCTGCAGCATTTGGAAGGTCTCTGCATAGTGGATAATGAAGGCAGATGCGCACATAATGAGGAAAGTAGCAATTCCCCCAGTGGTGGCATCTAAATGATTTAAGAATAGGAACTCACATTTGATTGGCACGTGTCAGGACCCGCCCACCGGAAGTGACATCATAAGCCGGAGGCTGGCGGAGCCCAGGTCTACCCGAGGCTGGTTCCTAGCCAGCGACGACGTCAGCGACGAGTGGGCGGAGCCAGCTGGTTCTGTACAGCGCCTGGCGCCTACAAAACAGATAGCGAAGAATTCCCCCCTCCCCAATTGCAGCTCCAATAGTGATGGGGACAGTCCCCCAAAGAAGCCTCACACCCAGAGTGCCAGTGAAACGCTCTGGACTGGAGAGACAGCGGTGAAAGCCTTTCCTTGGTCTTCGTGGCTAGGCAAGGTAGAGTTATTCAAAATTGCCAGGGAAGTTGAAAATTGGCATGGGGGCAGCAGCCTCGAAACCGAGGTTGGCTGAGCAGAATGAGGCAGGAACCTGTGGAAGGGGCTGAGGGGCGGCACCATTCCGGACGGCACCCTTGGGCGCTTCCCCACACCAAAGCCCGCTTATGCCGGGCAGCTCAGGAGGGCAGCTTCAAAAAGTCCCAGCTCCCCTCCATCCCCTCCAGGGCCCTGCTCGATTCGCCACCACACCCCCAGGACGCCCCTTCTCCCCAGTGGGCTGCAGATTCACCAGAGCGGCTGCTGACTCCACATGTGTGGCTGGAGGGAGCGAGGAAGGGGGCTGTGCAGGATGGGACTTCCCCACTGCAGCCCTTCCCCCTTTGCCCCCCTAGGAATCCGGAGTCGCTCCCTTTAACCCTCTGAGTTCCGGCCAACCAAGAAGAAAAGCTCTTTGCAGAGGAATTGGGAGGGGGGAGGAGGGAGAGTGAAGTGGGCGGAGTCAGCCCTAATTTTAACAAGTGGAACTGAGTTCTCCCGCGTTCCCCCTGCATGACATCACTGAATTCCCCCCTCACAGATAGAATTCAGTGTTAGTACATTGAATTGAATTCCAAGATCAGTTCCAAGATCAATTCAAGATGCTGGTCACCACCTTGAACATTCAAAATGCTTGGCCCAACATACCTTAAGACCTGCCTTTTCCCATGTCAGATTTGAAGCATAGCCAGATTTCCTTGCTAGGTGGTATCATGGGTGGTTTGGGGGAGCAATCAGATCCTTCATTGACCAAGGTTGCATGTCTGTCAGAAGGCCCACCTGGCTGGTGGCAGAGGGCAACTTTCATCATCCAGAGAGCTGAATGATGATGTAATTATCATCACCAAGCTCCTAAGAGCCAAGAGGGGAAGCAAGCCATGACCATGGTGTTGTGGTCAGTGCACTGCAACCTTGCTCAGCTGCTCGGGATTTGATAACAGATGCGCGGCTGTATTGCCAGGCAGCTTTCAGAGATGGCTGGTTAGGAGCATTATTACACTTTTGGGGGGAGCACCAGCTGCTGTGTATCTATTTAAACTACAATTGTTCCTGTTCTTAAAACAAGCCGTCGTTCTTTAAATAAGATGATCATGCCAGTTTCTCCCCCAAATCCTAGGTGGGTTGAAGCAGTAGTCTAGGTGGAGTGGTGCATCCACTGGCCCCATCCCAGCTACAACCCTGGGCTGAAGGAGCCATGTTTGACATTTGATACCATAGCTCCAGATACCTCACACTAGCCAGGAGATACTGGTGTGGCCATTCAGGCTATGAAATGTCACAAAGGGAGTAAACAGCTTTAGCACTTGTATGAATGAGGAGTCATTCACACAGTTAAATTCATACCTGCTATGCCTTGTCATCTGTCTCATGGGACGGGTGGCACTTTGGAAGCCGCATCCCAGAGCGACATGGCTACAAAGTGCCACCTACCCCTTCTCGGGGGGGGGGGGCCCCCTTTGTAGCTGTGCCGGGTCACTCGGGAGAGGGGTCCCCAAACAGTTTTGCTCTCCTACTTGTGTGGCGGGGGGGGGGAGGGCAGCTGACATTGCCGCTCCCTCCAGCCCAGTCCCTGGGGCATTTGCACCCCTTGCCCTCCCCCAGGTCCACCACTGTTGTAGCTCTAATGGGGAGCCACAGCCAATGGCCCAGTTGGTCAAAGGAGCTGCCAGTTTAAAAGTTCAGAAACTACTGGTGTAGAAGATTGCAGCCTTAGGGTGCAATCCTAACCAACTTTCCAGCATTGGGGTAAGGGTAAGCAGCTCTGAGATAAGGGAAAACACATTCCCTTACCTTGTGGAGGCCTCCTTGACTGACCCTTCCCTCCCCCCCCCCGCAACAGCAGGATGCAGCACATGCGCCATTGGCACAGCTGGGAAGTTTGTTAGGATTGCACCCTGACTCTTCACTCCAAAACTGCAGTCATTGCCCACAAATTCCATAACATGCAGTATGGCTGCAGTGTATTTCTCTTGTTGCTTGGACAGAGGACTCGTATTACCCAAGTGTTTACCATAGTTGTTTTTTTTTTTTTAAAGCGGCTCTGTTGAAGTCAGCAGGAGTATTCCAGAACAAGTGGTTTGAGAAGGGCGGCCAAAGCATTACAGTGAAGTTCCACAGCATGAAGGCAGCACGTTTTCTAGAATCTTTTTCATTATAACTTTCTATTTTCATTGCCAACATACTGCTTGTTTGCAGTAATGTATTTTCTGTGTAATCTGCTTTCCTCTAATCATGTTTCCACAACTGAATCTTTGGCATCTTCAGATGTGTGAATAAGTGCTATAGCCATAATTCGTTATGACTGCATAGGGAATTTGCCTGTACTTATCCAAGGCATCTTTCCAAGGTATGTCCATTGCAAGGAGATTTATTGCATTTCGCCTGCCTGGACTAGACGCAGAGTAATAAATTATCAATTATTTTGCTATTTTAATCGTTTTCCTTTGTTCAAATTGCTAAATGGACAATATTAATTAATTCCCTTTTCAAATTAAACAGCATTCCCAGATATGGATTGTTTATGCCTTTTCCATTGTGCCTCTTTGGAATGTCAGTTTTTATGATTTGCCACATGATTTTGATTTTGCTGCCTGTATGGATTGCTTACCCAGAACTCACCAATATGTGCTTCCACTTTGTACTAATTCTGCTTTATGCCTTTGCTACTGACGTTGTCCGGGGCATGCCTGGTGGGAATGCCGCCCCAGTAAGACCTCATAGTGATGAGCCCGTCGCCGGAGTCCCAGGCGTTCCTCCCGTGTCAGGCAGTACCTCAGCGGTTCAAGTTTGGTATCTGAGGTTGGGGGTTGCTTCAACCTGGCCCGACTCTCAACCCAGGTCTTAAGAGAGCTTCCAGCAGCCAGTGTCTCAGGCCTGTCCGACCCTCATCATTGGCACGCCTGACATTTATGGAGGTTGTCCCTGCCTTCCCCTCTGGCCTCTCCCCCAGGCTCCGCCCCCACCTTGGGGCTGTCAAGCCTTTCTGAGGGAGTGGAGCCGATGAGGCTCAAGCCCGTTCCAGGCTGTGCTGTGCTGGCCCCGCCTCCCCTGCATTCCCTGGGGGCGGGCCCACAGTCCAGTGATTGAGGCAAGGGGATGTGGCCTGCCCCGGGCAGTTGGCTAGGGTGCGCTGATCGGGGTGAAACCCCCACTGGGGTGTTCCTCGTTGGCTCTGGGCTGCAGCCCCAGGAGTCAATCAACTGATGCCGTGGCCAGCCCTGTGGCATCCAGACCAGCAACGGCCAAGACAGCCTGCTGGCTGCGCGCGCACCTGGGGCCTTCTGCTCGGCCGGCGCTCCATACACATCATCAGATGCAACGATGGGCGAGCCCACCCGCTTGCCGTTTGGAATGCCGGCGCTACGGGCTAAACTGCTGTTGCTGAACTTGCTGACCAGAAGGTAGGCAGTTCAAGACCATGCGATGGAGTGAGCTCCCATTGCTTGTCCCAGCTCCTGACAACCTAACACTCCGAAAGCATGTAAAAATGTGAGTAAATAGGTACCACTTCAGTGGGAAGTTCTGTGCGCCTTGGTATATAGTCATGCTGGCCACATGACCACAGAAACTTGTCCTCAGAACAAACGCCGGCTCTTCAGCTTAGAAACAGAGATGAGCAATGCCCCTTACAGCCAGTCATTACTAGACCGTTTGGTCGTGAGGAAACCTTTACTTTTTTACCCCAGACATTAGGACTATTACTTGATGTCCAAATCATGTGTAATGCAGTGTACCTTGAAGCAATTTCAAGGATAGGGCCAAGGTTTGGACCTCAGACCTAAAAATGCTTCCAAGTGAGAGGGTCCCATACGTTCTCCCTTTCAAGGCAAACAGTAGCCTGACGAACAATTTTCACTGGGAAAATGGTACAGGAGAAAAGAGTTCACCTCCTATTCCACAGTGCCACGGTTCTGATCCAAAGCTGATTTCTGCAAAGATTAAAAGAGATAGTTCTTCCATTGGTTCATCCACATCTCATCTGGCTGAATGATATTGCCATTTGTATTTATTCACTAGCTTGTCCTTACCCGGCATTGCCCAGGTATTTATGTATCCCAAGCTTCTACTAGACAGGAAAAGGAATGAATTCTATCTATAGTGTAAAATCAAAGTAATTTTATGTACAGGTAATTAAAATTATAAGTACAATATTAAAATTATAAAGTAAAATCTTTTACAAATTCACTATAATATTAATTTAACTCAAAACTTGATTATAAACAACATTTTTAGTTTCACCTCCAGGAGCAAGAATACCTAAATTCTTGGGTGAACCCACCCTTGAGCAAGCAACAGAAAGTTGTCCATGGGAGAAACATGGCAATCTCAAATCCACTCTGCAGGACTTAATAGACTGCCCCTGTGACTTGTTGATCATGATCGAGAATGCAAGTCTCACTGGAAATTGCAATCTCTTAAAGTTAAAAGGGAGATCCGTTGGCATGAGTGTTATCCGTTGGATAAAAACTGTTTCACCCTCTCCCTTTCTTGTTAAGATAGTCACTTCAGTTACAGTACCCAGCATCTTCTTGACACACAGCCTTGTGCTGTTGCAAAGTTTTGGTGGGTCAAGTTTCCGTAGTAAAATAATTGGAGATCCCACTCTAAGTAAAAGACAATGTGGTGGCAATCCAGCCAGATTAAGTGAGTTTAGGAAGTCTGATGGGAAATTGACGACCTCATAGGCATCTACTACGGTATCGATAGACTTGTATTCAGTGACTACGCCTGGTAACATGGCAAGTATTGGATTGGAGTCCAAGACCGGGGCATAATGATTTCTAAAAATTTCCAGAAGGTTCTACAGAGTTCTATTCGTTCTGTTCGACTACACTTGGGCTTAAATGTCATCGGGACTGTCACCAATCAGCTTAGCGACCCCCAAAACTATGGATTTGACATTAATGTCGGTCATTTTGGACATTTTATTTTTCACCCCTTCTCATCCCCCATGCCGATGGGGGCCGAACGTGGACTCAAATGGCATTGGGAGCACCACCGCTCATCTCAGTGACCCCGGAAACTACGGATTCGACACCGATATCGGCCATTTTCGATCATTTTTACATGGCACCCGCTTCGCACCCCCACCCATGTTGGGATGGTGGACCCATATGCTTCTGCGATGCAAAATAATGTAGCATAAAGTAACGAGGATTAACTGGTACAAGTAGTTGTCTGATGTTCAACAAAAGCACATTTCAGATCCTGAAACAAAGCTGTCTTGTATACTGTCAGTTTGGACCTGCTCTTTGAATGTACGAATATCTGAGTTCCTACGTTTATAATAATCCTTATGTTTATAACTTCAGTAGATGAAAGATGATCATCATTTCATATTACAGGTAGATTATCACTTATCCAGACTGCTTGGGACAGGAAGGTGTCCGAATTTTGGATTTTTCTGGATTTAGGACTAATTGCATAAATATGAGAAATGCTTTCTCTTGCTTTTTTCACTGTTACCATGCTATTTTTCAACAATGTGTGTATCGGCACACACCACAGAGCAGACAATAGAACTTACAGCCAATACGTGGGAATGAGCACATGACCGACTTCCTATAGAAAGTTTTGGACAAAGATGTCTGGATTTCAGAATAGTCTGGATTTCAGATATCTGGGTAAGGGATCATCTAGCTGTAGTAATTTCTAGATGTAGGCTCAATTTGAAATGGTCATTAAAGGAACAATATATACTCCTGAATGTTTGATGTTATGATGAAATTGTTAAATTTTGTACTAATGCTAACAAGGATATGCCCAAGAAACTTTGGGTCCTGTTAAATAGACATTTTAAAACTGATATTTGAGTCACATTTCCCCCCTAGCAAGCATTAACTCTAATGGACTTCAGGAATTGGAACATTATTACCTTACTGGGATCTAAATGAATCAAGAGTCATTGAACAAAGCAAGGGGTTTGGATTCCCCCCCTAGTTTCCCCCCCACAAAGTACATGAATGAGAACCAAATGCTTATACATAGACATGCACATCAGAATTTTAACTTCATGCACAGGATTATATTTCTTCCTGTTCTTCATGTTGGGATATTCACATTACTCTCAGATGTCAGTGCCCAAAAGGTGCCAAATGCAATTTCAGACGTTAGGCATCACAGAAACGTAAACCAGCTTGGCAAAGCTTCACATTTTTTTCCCTGTAGGTTAATAATTCCACATGTGTGTATGCATTTGTCACAACATTGGCAGATTTTCTTGGTTAGCATCTTTGGCTTCAGTCCAGAGGTTCTCTCAGATGAGCTCGACTTTATGAATTGCAGGCTGTCCATGAGTTCAATCAGGCCTACATTCAGTGCGTACAATGATAGGTTCACCATTTATTTCATTAATGATTCATCACAATCCTGAAGAAGCACGGGAAAGTGCCTTCTTTGACTCCTACCATTGATCCATCTAGCTCAGTACTGTCAACACTAATTGGCAGTGGCTCTTCAAGGTTTCAAACAGGAATTTTTCTCCACCCTACCTGGAGGGTTTGCTAAGGTTTGCTTCACCCAGTGTAAGAACTCATTCTGTGACCCCCATGATGGACCTTCCCCTGTGCCAGACCATACATCAGTAGTATTCAAACTTTTTAGACTGGGACCCAATTTTTAGAGAGGCATTCGTGTCGGGACCCACTGGAAGTGATGTCATTAATCTGGAAGTGATGTTGCTGCAGGAAGTGACATCATCAAGCAGAAAGTGGTACCATGGTTACATAATAAAGTGACACTCCTAAAATGCAAATTGGCATTCTTGGACTGCAGCAATTGCACAACCGTGAAACACCCCTGACAGAAAGCAAGTTTAGGACAAAACATGATGCAAAAGAACTGAACTAAAAACAATTTTTTTAAACCCTCACATGAAATTCAAACTGTTAACTTTTACAAAAGGAATACACCAAGAGTAAGTTCTGCAGTTTCCAAAAAGCCTGCTCCCAGCTTTCCGCGATCCACCTGACATCAGGTCACGACCCACCACGTGGTCCCAGGGTTTGAATAACACTGCCATACGTAATACATTACAATATCATATGCCAAAATACAGTGACATCACTAGGGGTGGTGTAACCCCACCCCATTAATTTTATTTATTTATTTTAATATACAACAGTTAACATCACCCCCTTCCCATCCCCACCCCTAGGGGCGCTAGGGTTTCTTACCCCCACAATATTTCTAGAAGTGGGATGAGTTTTGAAACCTGAAATCAAATGGTGTCCTCTGTGCCACCATCAGCATGCTGTGGATGTTCTATTTCCAAGCACTGTATCTTGCACCCCTTCTCACTCCCCCCATGCCGATGGGGGCTGAACTTGGACTTGAATGGCATCGGGAGTGTCACCATTCATCTCAGCGACCCCAAAAACTATGGATTCGACACTAATGTCGTCCGTTTTCGATTATTTTTACATGTCACCCCCTTCCCACCCCCACCCCTAGGGGTGCTAGGGGTGTCTTACCCCTGCAGTATTTCTTTCCAGAGTATAAGGCATATGTGTACCATGTATGGTGTAAATCGCTCCAGGCATTCCAGAAGTATGCTGGAACATACATATGCACATACACACACACGTCCATTTTTTTTATATATAGATATAGAAGATAGTACTGGTCTAAGGTTGAAATAAGTCTCTTTATGGAAGTATTCTATTCTGATTTAGAATAAAACTCAAATCTAAACTACAAATCTATTCTAATTTAGATTGAAGAATAGTATTTAGTATTTATAGTATTTAGTATTTATACGGTCTTTATTCTGCCAGCTTCTAAAAATTATCTGAATGAAGAAAAGACTCACATCACAACAGATTTGTTATTTCCTCTGCTGGAAGACCATGCTTATTTATCTGGCTAATTGCACTGACTGGAATTTCCTGGTCCCAGGAAGAGCTTAACTGGTACTGACACGTGTGTGTTATGGACAAGACGTATTTATGCCTATATTATGCATGCATCAACTCCTTGGGACCTTAAGCTCCAATTAAACAAAAGTACCAACACATGTAATATCAAATGTTTGTAATGGATACTTTGGCAGCTCAGGCGTGTACTGTGGTATTTAAGCCATTTTGCTAATATTTTTCAGACACTTGAAATTCATTATAGCATCTGCTTTTCATTAGAGCACAATGGAGTCATCCTTTAAGAAGCATTCTTCAGTCTACCTTTCAAAGTTAATCTATTCATTATAAAACTCTACACTACGTGTAATGGATTAATTTTTTTCAGATTTTCTTCAGACACAGATAGCAGCATCTTTAAAACGGCATTAAGCATTCCATTCATTTTCTTTCAGCTGCTGTAAAAATAGGCTGACAGATTGGATATGAACAAAGATGTAAGTTCTTTTCATACTGAGCAGAATGAAGCTGTATAAAGTCAATATGAGAGCCAAATCTCACAAAACTCATGGATTATAGTCCCATAGTTCATTTGACATGAGCAGACTTTTTTTTTTTCAACAATCTTGATTCTGTTGACGTCATTGGTGAAACTCACACACCATGTTCGACTCTGAAGTATTTTAAGGCCACTGTATGGGGGAGGCTGCACCTCTGGTACAGAAACCACTAGATCCCTTTAGAACAGTGGTTCTCAAACTTTTTAGCACTGGGACCCACTTTTTAGAATGACAATCTGTCTGGGATCCACCGGAAGTGATGTCATAGCCAGAAGTGCCGTCATTGTGATGCCAGAGCCTGCTGCTTTCCTAAGAATGCAGCAGCAAGTTGGGTTATTTCTTCGCCATTTTCCAATAGCAAAGTGAATCAGAAAGAAAGAAGCCTATTTACAGCCTTGACACAAGCAAATCAATCACTTAGCCCTCCTCCTTTCCAGTCTCCCATCTTCCCATATTTTCAATATGGCTAACTTTCTGTCAGGGATGTTTCATGGTTGTACAATTGCTACAGTCCAAGAATGTCAATTTGCATTTCAGGAGTGTCATTTTATTATGTTACAATCAATCAATCAATCAATCAATCAATCAATCAATCAATCAATCAA
>JAJKFI010000004.1:32639104-32681571 GCA_029204185.1 Lerista edwardsae | reverse complement strand
TCTGGCAGCTAGGATTGTTACAAAAATTTTATAATCTACATTAAGAAGGGATATTGGTCTGTAATTTTTAATATCATTATTTTCTGTTTGAGGCTTGTGTATCAATGTTATTGTTGCTTCACCCCAAGTGTCCGGTAAAACGCCAGTAGACCAAATATCTTCAAACAAATTTCTCAGCGGTTCAATTAATATTTCTTGTAGAGTTTTATAATAAATCGCTGATAAACCATCGGGACCTGGGGCTTTAGTTGAATTCTGTTTGGCTATTGCTTCTTTAATCTCCAGTAATGAGATTTGTGCTTCCATCATCTTTATCTGTTCTTCTGTCAATTTTAATTTATTAGCCTTAGAAATATATTCTTCTTGTTTTTTTTCATCAATCTGTTTCCTCTTATATAGTTGTTTGTAAAAATTTTCTGTTATCTTTTTCATATCTTCTATACCAGTTATCTCTTGACCAATTTCATTTTTTAAATTGATAATTATATTTTTTTGTCTTTCTTTTTTGATTTTGTAAGCTAACCATCTTCCTGTTTTATTTGCGTTTTCAAAAAAATCCTGTTTGATTAATTTAAGATTTCTTTCTATTTCCTCTGTCTGTATAACATTGATCTCATGCTGTAATTTTTTAATTCTTAATCTAATTTTAGTATTCGGCGGGTTATCTTGAGAACTTTCTTCTTCTTCTTTCAATCTTTGGCAAAGTTCGCTTCGGCAAAGCTCGCTTCGGCAGCACATATACTAAAATTGGAACGATACAGAGAAGATTAGCATGGCCCCTGCGCAAGCAGAGGCAAATCTAAGGGAGGGCAAAGCTCTTAAGTTTTGAAAGTAGCCTTACCTTGCAGTGGAATCACTCCTCTCCTGCACCATTTTAGCCAATCCTCACAGGGAAAAGCAACATCTTGGCGTTGCTTACTGGCTACAGCAGCAAGGGAGAGGAGCAGTAGTGACATGGAGGGGAAAGGCACCAGAATGTGCATTCCAGAACCTAACCTTAGGGCTGGCTCCACCCACTCATCGCTGGCTTTGTTTTTTGTTGTTGTTTGCTCCGTCCCCCAGCCTCTCTGTTAAGTGCTCCTAGAAATGCAGACCTCTCTCCCCCCCTTGCAGGATCGCCCCCCCCAGCCTCTCTGTTAAGTGCTCCTAGAAATGCAGACCTCCCTCTCCCCCTTGCAGGATTGCCCCCCAGCCTCTCCTTTAAGTGCTCCTAGAAATGCAGACCTCCCTCCCTCCTTGCAGGATCGCCCCCAGCCTCGCCTTTAAGTGCTCCTAGAAATGCCTTTCCTTTCAGACTTCCCTTGCAGGATCGTTGTGCATGAAGAGATTTTGTGTGAGCACAGAGCTTAGCATTGCTGCACTTCCTTGTAGCCTGCAATTCACTATATCGATCTTTGTGGAAGTTGATTTTCCCTGTGTTTGGAACTGTGGTGAGTTCTCTAGAAAAGTGTAAAGGGAAGATGTACACGTAGTTGTTGTTCTTTGTGGGTGTCATGAAATTGTGGTCTTATGTGAACCTGGTTAGTTGGGAGAGAACTACTCAAGTGTAAATGGCTCAGGTGGGGGTGATTAGTTCATTGATATAAAGTTAAAAGCCTCAGGGAACAGACCCCTTTGGCTGCTCTCAGGGAAGGTTAGCCTCACTATGTGCTGTGGAAGCTGGTTGTAGTCAGTCAGTAAGGTAAAAATCCTATAGGATTTTTTGTTGTTTTTGTCCTTTGAGTTCCTCTCAGTTAAGTTATAAACAAAGGGGTTGATTATTGTCATTTTAATATTCAGGTTTTATGGTACAGAGCCTCTGTAGTTTATTTATAACTCTTAATATATGTCAATAAAATTGGGTTTTTTACTTCTGTTATTTGGCTTTCTTTTAAGAGGGATTTTTGCCCAGGAGCTCCCTTTGTTGTGTTGAGCCTGGGCTGGTGGCAGCAGCAGCTACACCTGAGGAGGGGAGTTACACCCCCCCCCCAATAGGTTAACTAGATTTCCTCCCACAAGGTTTGTTGCTTTTATTGCTGGAATCTTAAATGATGTGGGTACTACTTTAAAGCAACATTATTTGACATAGTGAAGCACGAGATTTCTCCTGTCTCTCTTGAGAAGCAAGAAATTTCTTGTGAATATGAGACATAGTCTGTGACCATTCATAGGTCTACTAAAATGACATGCAGCATCCTGTTGGTCTGGATGGCATAAAATGAAGCTTGAACTGGGGATACTGTGGACTAGTAACTTGCAAAGTGGATCACTATATGATGTAAATCCAAGTAGGAATCATAGTTCAGTATGATGGTTTCTGTGAATTAAGCTGTTGTTAAAGGCTGGTTTTCCCTCCTGCCAACTCTAAAGTTTGCACAGCGTTGATTACCCAGCGCAGTTATTTACAGGTGATAATTATTATTAATTGGGCATGATCCAGTGTAATTTAAGTGCTTTTACATTGCATTGATTTTGAGTAGTCAAACATGTGCTTAACTCTCCCTCCAGTTGAAATCCCTAAGACATAAAGACTGATCTAAACTGTTTACTCAGAAGTCAGCCCCATTATTTTCAGTTGGATCTTCCAAAAAGACAGGCTTATACTTGCAGACTTATGCATATATTGCTGAATGGCTTACTCTTTAGAAAGTGTGTTTAGAATTTCAGCCTT
This sequence comes from Lerista edwardsae, assembly GCA_029204185.1. Taxonomy (NCBI): domain Eukaryota; kingdom Metazoa; phylum Chordata; class Lepidosauria; order Squamata; family Scincidae; genus Lerista; species Lerista edwardsae. The sequence continues at coordinate 32,678,921 of JAJKFI010000004.1, read as the reverse complement.
GAGAACTATTGGCTGAATTCTGCCCATAATTGTAAAGATTATCCTATTTTCCTGTGTCATTGCATTCCTCCTACCTCCAAATCACTGACAGTATGATGGGTTTAGAAGACCTTGTGTACATTCTGAGAACTCTTTAGAGTATGGTCAGGCACACACAGCCCAAAAGAATTAGATTGGGAAGAGCTGACGTCCCCCTTCTCAGGCCTTCTTAACATGCTCTGAGAGTGATCTGGAATAGTTTGGGAATTGTTGGGTCTGCTTGATGACATCACTTCCTGCCATGACATCACTTCCGGTGGGTGGACCCCAACAAGTGCCAATCAAAAGTGAGTTCCTGTTCCTAAATCATTTGAATGACACCACTGCTTATGATGTCACTTCCGGTGGGCGGACCCCAACAAGTGCCAATCAAAAGTGAGAACCTGTTTCTAAATCATTTGAATGACACCACTGGGTATAACTCAGGGACAAAACACATGCTTTGCTTTGGAAGGCCCCAGGATTAGTCCCTGGTAGCCTCAGTTAAGAAGCTATCAGGTAGAAGTACTGGAAAAGATCCCAACCAAATATCTTGTATAACCTCCACAAATCAGATGATGATATTGCCTTTTGTAAAATACTGGGTTTATTTCAGACTCATCTCACACAAGGCAGGTGCAGTTAAGCATTTTATTAACTGCTATAGAACAACTCTGAACACAGGCAACAGGCCTAACTAACTGCAGGTCTCCTAACTAGCTCAGGTCCAGTGATGTCATGCACCCACTACGCACCACTACACGAGTACCGGTTCCTAGAAGTTAAGCTGGCCCCGCCCACTCAAAGCTGGCCCCGTCGGCTGGTTGGCTCAGCAGCTGTGCATGCCTACTGCATGCCCACAGCCATTGCCTGCACTTCCTCCTACAGCCTCCCCTCAGCCCCAGCCCCCAAGTGGTCTTTTTTTGGTCACCTGTTCCCCCTCCTGCTCCTTGCCGGCCGGCCTGGTGCTCAGTCGGGCGCCCACGTGGTCGCGCGGCCCGGTGGGCGCCCGTTCCCCCTCCTGCTCCTTGCCGGCTCCTTGCATTTAACATTAAAGTTAAATGGCTCCCTGTCCCAAAAGGGCTCCCAATCTAGTACAGTCTAGCTTGCTATTTAACCAGGGATCAGTTGAAGCAAAATATGTATGTACACATCTCTAGAAACCAAAGAAATAGAAGTTAAATCAACACTAACCACAAGCTGAAGTTATTACAAACTTGATCACATCCATGGCAACAATCATGACCGCACTTCCGGCTATGACCTCACTTCCTGCCACGGCATCACTTCCGGCTTATGACATCACTTCCGGTGGGCGGACCCCGACAAGTGCCTATCAAAAGTGAGTACCTGTTCCTAAATCATTTGGATGACACCACTGCTCAGGTCTCCTGACTGGAGGGGTGATTAGCTTCACCCCTCCAGTCCTCTTGCTCAGGCTTAACCCTCGCTATCCTCCTGGATACATAACACCCTTTTCTCCCCAAGTACAGCCAATATTCAAGGGATGTAGCCCTCCAAGTAGCGATAGATAGATCAATGGTCTTGATATTGACCTTGCTAGCTCAATTAGGTCACTTCCTATGTTCCTGATAAATCAATTCCCCTTAATGTAATCGCATCTGGTATTTCTAATTGTGACCTTATATTAGGTTTCTACATTGTGACCTTATATTAGGCTTCTACATTTTCAGTTACTTCATGCTTTCAGGTTTGGTAGGTGTTCTGCCAAATTCCCTGCTGGGTCTCCCCAAGGGCCCTAATGCCCACACTAGGCTAATTAGTCTCCCCTCCAGAGCGGCCTCAGAGCTAGGCAAGAGGAAGGGAGTTCAGTCACCTACTGGGTCTCCTCTCTTCCAACAGCTTTGCTTGGGATCCTGGCCAGCCTCCTCCAGACTGCCCTCATCACTGGCTTAGCTCCAAACTACTCTAAGTCTAGCACCAACACAGGCGCGTATCTTACCTATGGCCCCCCATGGCGTGAGCCATGGGGCGCCGGGCAGTGGTGGGGTGCCATTGTGCATGGAACCGCACGGTTTTTGGCCCTCCCGCCCGCCCCCGCTTCCCTTAGCTCGGAAATGGAGCATTTCCAGGCTAACGGAGGCGTGTCTGAGTGACGCGCGGGGGCAGGGTGACATGGGGGGGGCACGGTTTCAGCACCAGCCATGGGGCATGCTTGGGCCTCCATGCACGCCTGCACCAACAAACCCCACCAACAAACAATAGGCAGTCAGCTTGCCCAAGCCATAACTGCCTCCTCCACTTGGTGGCTCCAGGGGCGTGGCAGACATACAACAATTCCCAATGGTCCCAAAACAACCTTACCTTAGCCAGTTCTTCAGTCCATCCTTCAGGCAGGCAGTCCAGCCAGCATTCCATCAGTCCAGCACCTACCTGGTGCCCTCCTCCAGCACTTACCCAAGGTACCATCCTCCAGCACCTATCCAGCTCCTCCTCCTCCTCCTCCAGCACCTTCCCAGGTCCTTTACTGTAGCTTCTGCCTCCAACTTTATACTGAGGCCAGCTAATCATTGGGTAGGCTTTAATTCATCAGCCACACCCATCTGCACCTGTGCTGGCCTCCCTTCATAGCCAGAGAGCTCATCAGCCTGCAGGTGTGTTCCTGCTGCAGGAGTTCTGGGATTAACCTCATAATCCCTGGTTTATCTGGGACAAGGGGACATTGCTGATACCATTCCCTATCTCCTTGGGGTATCTCCTGCCCTTTCCTATACAGTAGGATATTCAGCAAAATTTTTAACAGCAATGTTATTATGGGCCTAAGTTATTATTAATAACAATTATTATTGTCCTTTATGGCAAAAGAAGTACAGTAGATACAGAATGAGAGAGGTCTGAGATCAGAGCAAGATCTTTCACTTTATTGTTAGATGTGTGTGGCTACTGTAATCAACGTTTTAGTCTAGCAATGTTCAGTCAAAAAGAAAGTAACGTTCTCTATGTGAGGTTATGTTTGAAACGTTTTTAGAAACATCCATTGATTAAATGATGGTGTGGGATATACAGAGCACATTACTTCATTTTTGATTGCCCATTTTTTTTTCAGGCCCATTTCAAAATGCTGGTTTTTACCTCGAAAATGGTCTGTGACTGGGTTACCTAAAGGATTGTCCCCACCCACATGCACCTACCTGAATGTTTATTGGCCCAATGCTATGGTGCTGGGCCCCCATGCAGCAGTGGTGCCAAAACAGCTGCCGCTGCATCCTATAACACTGCGACAGCCATAGGAGGCACCTTGAGTAAGGGCACTGGCTCACCAAGGGGCTCATCAATGCTGTTTTGTGTCAAGGGCATACTTGAGAGCCTCCATGCCAGGCCGTATGGCCCAACACGGAAGGTAGGATCCAGCAGTGGAGGCCACCACCAGTCCCACCCTGCCTCCCCCACAGTTCTGCCCTCCCCATGCCCCAAAAGAACTCACCTCTGGTGGTGGTGAGACTTACTGCCAGCCAGTTCTGCATCAGGTCTTCCTGTTGCTGGGGCCTGGCATTGGTCTGGTACTGGTAGTAAGCCCTTACTGCAGGCGTTAGAAGTGCCTTACGACACTTTTGCAACACCAGCACCTGTGGAAAGGGCTGCATAGGGTTGGGCCCCAGGTCTACATTGGAAGTCCTCCTCTGAGGTGCTGTAGATGGGCATACAGTGTACGTTTTTTTGGGTTGCATCAGTGCACTTACAAAATGCTTTCCTGAGGGAGGCCCATTTGGCCCCATCATTATTGGCCTTCTGAAGAATAAAAAAAATATGGCTCCTTTGTACATCATTTGAAGGGGGACCTCTCATCATACCTGTACGTTAACTGTGAAGTATGCTGGTGTCACCCACTGCGCTGATTATTTTGTCTAATGTTTTTTGCTAAATGTTTTGCAAAGTTTTCATGTTTATTTTTAAGTTTGTGAGATATGCCAAGGGCATTTTTCAAGACAGAATGGAGAGCTATAAATAGTTAACTAAAAGATAAATGAGTACTATAGAAAGCCCTTCTGATCCTACAACCTTGCAAAAAGCGTTGCCCTAGGCTAGTTCCATTCCACGACAGCATTTACAAAAACAAACAGTAGCCCTCCCAAATCTTTCACATAATTCATAGACTAATTTGAAATTTCTGCCCCTCTTTCTTCTTGTAGCCTGATGATAATTAGTACACTTCAATGGATTCTTTTTGTGGAAAGAGGTGACATAGCTTTATGGCAAATGGAAATGCATTACTTCAGCACAATGGTTTTCTAGGACTTTTACGAGTTGTACATATACATATACTTGACATGCAGGAGAGCCTGAAGTAAATCAGAGATGGGTTTGTGGTGAGGTCACTGCAAACTGCGCATTAATGAAAGAAATATGTTGAGTGGATACATAAATGAAGGATATCTGATCTGCTGTGACTAAAGACGAGTAGATGAAGCCAGTAGATGAGTAGTAGATAGGATGTTTTCCTAAGACATGAGAGTGTTTGAATCAGTTTGTCTGTACATTGCAATTGTTCTCTTTCTCATAAGGCAACATAACGCTAGTAAATCCACCCAGTGGAATGCCCACATTAAATAAACCAATTTAAAAAAATCAGAGTATTTAATATATGTTCAGCTATATCAATCAATCAATCAATCAATCAATCAATCAATCAATCAATCAATGATGCCGGCTCATCATTCTTTCATTCCAATAGAAAGACGAGGGGACAAAAACAGTGGGTGCCTCTTAGGTATATCACATATTGCTGCAGTCCATTTCACGCAGGTTACAGCCTTATTGGGATCCAATTGTTGCGGATTGTGTGTCTTGCATTTCCTTCCTTCCTACTTGCTTTATACTCAGTTTCTTATATTTTTTATTCAGTATACCCCAGCCTACAAAGCCATGAATGCAGTAGAAAGCAGAGTAGAAACATAGCCAATGCTATGTGCACAGGCGCCTCCCCTCATTCCTTATGCTGAATGGATGGTCGGCCCTAATGGTGCTGAAGGACTTGAGACAAGCAAATGTCAGCCTTCTCTTCAAAAAAAGGGAAAAAGAAGGATCTGAGAAACCGCAGGCCAGTCAGCTTGAGAAAGATCTTGGAACAGATCAGTAAACAGAATGTCTGTGAGCACTTAGAAAATAATGGGGTGGTTATTGATTAATGATTAAGGGCACGGTTTGTCAAGAGCAAGTCGTTCCAGACTCACTTCATCTCCTTTTTTTTAATTGCATGACTAATCTAGTATAGATCATGGGAATGCCATTGACAGAATGGGCCTAGATTTGAGCAAGCATCTGACAATGTTTCCCAAGATAGCCTTCTTGATGATATGCTAAAATGTATGATAGATAGTACTCTGTTATGTGGGTTCAGGGCTGGTTGAACAGCCATTCTCAGCAAGTGCTAACACATGACTCCACATTGAACAAGAGGTATGGAGTGGGATATACAGTGGGATATACCCTTGTTAGATACACAGTAGTACCTCCTATAATGCAGTTTCCTTTAGGGCCAAATCCTATCCAACTTCCTGGTACTGGTGCAGCTGCAATGCAGCCCCGAGGTAAGTGAAAAAATGTTCCCTTACCTTGAGGAGGCCTTCATGACTACATCCCCACCACAGAATGCAGCACGTACCCCATTGGAACGGCTACACCAGGGCTGGAAAATTTGATATGGTTTGGCCCTTAGTGGTGGTGTGTTGCTACATTACAGTTTGTCCTGGCTGTAATGCTGATGAAACCAAGGGCCCATCTAGTCCAGCTTCCTGTATTCCACAGTGGCCCACCAGATGTCTCAGGTCGCACTGAGAACAAGAAGATACCCATTGTCACTCCCTTGCATTGGTATTCAGAAATAGGCCAACTCTAATACCCAGAGGTTGCATATGGATTGTAATGTGTGATGAACGTTTCTTTCATAAATCTTTCCAGTCCCCTTTTAAAGGCATCTAGGCTCTTTTAAAGATATCCTGTGACAAGGAGTTCCACTGATTAAATGCTTGCTGGGTAAATAAATATTTCTTTTTGTCTGTTCTCACTCTTCCACCATACAATTTTAGTAGGTGTCCCCTGGTGCTGGTGTTGTGTGAATGGGAAAAGAACTTCCCTCTAACCACTCTACCCATACTTAATTTTAAATGTCATGTGGTCCAATCCTATCCCCCATCTCCTCAGAGTGTTTCTTGGCTGTCTATGTTGTTCTTTTACATTTCTTTTGCAAGAGTTTGTGTTCCTTTGTAGTTTTCTCATCCGGACAAGACCTCCATTTATGGAAGGAAGCTTCCTTGCCCTTTATAGCCTGAATGCATACTATATGTATAGAGACTCCAGATTCTGCAGCTTTAAATGTTTTTTAAGTGTTCTTAATGGCTGTAAAGAAAGGCAATGAGACCGTCAATTGGCCATAACATCTGAGAATGGTGACTATTTGTCAACTTTCAATAACAACACTGCATACAGGAAAGTTACATGATTTCATGTTTTGTACAGCAAAATGTAATCCAGTGTTCAATTACATTAATTTTGAAATTTAAATTTGTATCTTAGAACGAAATAAACTGGGAATACTTTTCATATTAAATATGCTTCATTTTAGATTCATGTTATACAGATCACAGGCCTTTTCCTCAGAAGTTCATTTAACTAGATAACTAGGCAAACAATTGCATAACAGCTCTGAGTAATGAATTCTCTTGTGTTCCAAACACAGCCTGCTTTGCTTAATAATATTTTATTCAGTAACACACCTGAGAGAGAGAGAGAGAGAGAGAGAGAGAGAGAGAGAGAGAGAGAGAGATGTTTCACCAAATTATGAGTTGTAACACAAAATAAACATTTGAAAAAATAAAAGAACTCTGGTAGTTTTATAGTTCACTTTAAACAAAAGGCACCCAATCCACAGTAAAAACCTTGAGAAATTGCCCATCTCAAAATGGAGGTGCTCTTTGAAAAAACCAGGAAAAGCTGATCTGGGCCCTTGAAAAGTGGTGTTTGTATTGTGAAGGCTCCAGGTTTAAACCTACAATCACAAATACTAATCAACAAAGCTCTGACTAATATTATCACATAGTGAAAGACAGTGAGGACAGGTCAGTTCCCCCTGCCTTCCAGGAACAGGAAATCATGACATTAGCATTCACAGCATATGCACGAGTCCATTTAGGTATAATAACCATCAATGTGTAGGATCAGTGAGCTAACACCAATATTCCAGAGGAATGATTATATGTGGCCTGAAATATGGAGAGGACCAGTCCATTCATGAGGCCAAATGAGTGGTCACCTCAGGCAATGGATTGAGGGGAGGCAACTACCTCCACTGCCCACTCGCTTTACTGCTCCTTTTCTCCCCACTCCCTGGTTAGAAAAAGGGAGAGAGGGATGGAGCAGAAGAAGAAATGTGGAGGAGAAGAAAGTGAGTGACCAGTCCTATGGGGGGAGGGAGAAGAAAAGGCTAACATATCACCATGTAAGGGAGGGCAGCATTTGGTACACAGTCTCAGGTGCCAGGACCATCTGCCCTGTGCCCAACTCTTTCGATTTGATTTTATTTGATTCGAAAACCTTTATTGGCATTAAAAGGATAAATACAACAAAAAGAAGAAACAAAGGGATATATCGGGGTACTTATAGATTACATAAAAAAGGTTGGTAATTAGGTCGTGCTTAATTATTTCCCTTAATAACTGCACTCAAATAGTTAGCTACCCGATCTGTGATACCCACAGAGTTATCCTCCAGTAAGAAACGCACACATTCATCAGGTGGGCCAGAAAGGGTGGGCAGCAGTGGGTTAAGCAGCGTGTCACAGAGTGTTTGGTGATCGGGGCAGCAGCATAGAATGTGAGCTACTGTGTCCGGCTCCAAGGAGCAAAAATTACAGATCCTACAATCAGAAGGGATGTTTTGATATCTACCGGCTTGGACAGCAGAGGGGAAGATGTTAAGTCTAGCTAGCATGAAAGCTCTCCTCTTAGATGGATTTGTCAATTCGGTAAAGTAGTTGGGCACACGGCCCCAGGAGGAAGAAAGACCAAAGTAATGAGGGGAACAAGTAGGATTAATGTTAGAAAAAAGTAACTGAGTTTCAGTTTCCCAACTCTTTCTAAATGGTGCCCCCAAAATACATGAAATGTCTGTGAAGAGAAATGGGCAGCGCAATCCTAAACCCACCTTCGTGCCGGCACTGCACTCTTGCGCTGGTCGGACGCACCGTAAAACACATCCGCGTTGGTGCTAAGGTGCTTGGCCGGCGCTCGCAGCAGCGCCAACGCTCGGGCGCCACAGCAGCGCCGGCCGTGCACCAGGTGAGTGTTGGCGCCACTCGGTTGGTGCAGGGCCTCCGTGAGGGTGTTCCAGAGGCGTTCCGGGGACATTAATAGGCAGTGCAGTGGGTGGAGACCACAGTTATGACGCAGGATGGCCGTAGGTGCCAAATCCTAAACCCTGGCCATGGCGACCTCGATTCAGGCCACTCCTGTCCACGTTCCTCTGCGCCTTCAAAATAGCAGGCGCAGATTCGAGCAGGCCCATAGGGGTGACTGGGGCTTATGCGGTGTAAGGGAAAAACCTCCCCTTGGCCTGCACTTCGCTGCTGCTGCCTCCTAATGGGCCTTAGGATATTGCCTTGCTGTCGTCCTCACAAGGCCGGCACAGTATAGGATTGTTCCCTGAATGGTCTGGCTGGAGTCCCTGTCAGAACAGGCTTTCCCTCCCGTACACAAGTTATGGTAGCACAGATGAGGGACAGAACTGGGCAGTAAATGTATCACAGGTCACTAGCTAATGATTAACTAATTTATTTAATTTATTTATTTATTTAAGAAATTTCTACCCCGCCTTTCCTCTGCCAAGGCAGATGTCCAAGGCGGCTTACAATATTAAAAAGGATAAAAATAAAGTATAACAGTTAACATTAAAAACAGTTAAAAACAGTATTAAACAATAAACAATCAAGATTAAAAAACACAAACAATTTAAAAACAATTAAAAAATAAAATAAGACACAAGCCCCGTGGATCATAATAACCAGCCAGCCAACCTGTCAACAATTAAAAGCTTTTTGGAATAAAAAGGTCTTCAGCCCCCGCCGAAATGTAAACAGAGAGGGAGCAGTTCTCAATTCGAGGGGAAGGGTGTTCCAGAGTTGGGGGGCCACCACCGAGAAGGCCCTCTTCCTGGCCGCCACTCCTCTTACTTCTCCTGGTGGCGGCACAGTGAGAAGGGCCCCCCCAGATGATCTAAGAGTACGGGTTGGATTATATAGAAGGAGGCGGTCCCTCAAATACCCCGGACCCAAGCCGTAAAGGGCTTTAAAAGTCAAAACTAGCACTTTGAATTGGGCCCGGAACAGAACCGGCAGCCAGTGTAGTCGCCGAAGGTTGTCTTACCCTACCTGGGAGGAGTGGGACTTGCTTTCAGTTATGCCTAGGGGCAGGCAGTTGCTGTCTTTCTGATAAGAAGCCTTACGACCCTGTAAGCTACTGAATAAAAATGTAAAAACAGGACAAGGTTTATTCAAAGCCCTTTGCTTTCTTTGACTGTTTTTGCAGGTGTAGGAAGGCAATGGTGAGTAATGAATTACTTTTATGGGTATACTAGCAGTTGATAAGTCAGCATTTCTAGCCCTCACAACCACAGAGGACTGTTACAGTAAGAATGAATCCCAGAAAAGGAATTCATTGTCCCAATTGCCACAGTATTTCTCAACTGGTGACTTGAATTCATTAGTGCTTTTATTGTAGTGTCTGAGGATCAAACTAGACATGATACGAGACCCCTGCTAACTGCGCAAATGCCTTTTAGAGTGCAATCCTAAACTAGAGTTAGGCCGGCATAAGCTAAGGCAGCAAAATTTGGCCAGCACAAGGGCCACCATAAAGCGTTTTTGGACTACTCTCGGAGTCAGGGAGGATGGCTCATGTCTGTGTGCTGGTCTCTCTGACTCCGAGAGTGGTCCAAACATACTTTAAGGTGTCCCTTGTGCTGGCCAAACTTTGCTGGCTTAGTTTATGCTGGCCTAACTCAGTTCAGGATTGCACCCTTAATGTGGCAGTTCTCTTATATTTAGCAGGGAGATACTTTTTCCCTTTATCTTGCTGTTCAAACTCTTTTGATGACTTTTGTTGAAAAGCAATATACAGTATGCATATTTCTAACAATTGTTAATGTAATAACGAATAAAATGACAAGGTCATCAACTGCCTATCTGTTCTAGTCAACCCATGGCCCTGCCTTAAGAAGTAATGCGGCAGAATTGAAGCCAGGGGGCGGGCTTAGCGGCCATGTTTTTGAACTCAAAACAATGCTGATTCCAAGCATTTCAGATTGCTTTGCATGTACTGTTTAGGACTGAATAGTTTACTCCTGAAATAAAAACTTACCAAAATAAAAACGTGTATTATTCTCGTAGCCTGCTACGCCGCCTGTGCAAGAGCTGAGCCGCCGGCTTGGAACCGAGGCACGCAAAATGCATGCGAGCGGCATTTCTCTAATCTCAGCCCCGGTTTACGCATGGGTTGCTGCTGGCTTACACAACCACCGCGGCTCGGATTGCACTATTTTGACAGACTTATTTTTTGAAATCTACACAAGCAAAAATAAAACGGTCATGCCCCATAAAAAAAAAAATCTGTACTCACTGAACGGTAGTTTTATTGAACCGATGTAATGTGAATACATGAATCTTTCCGTGGAAATTAAATCCCATTTTTCGTACAGCGATTCGCACACCCGTATGCAGAACACGCAGGCATGCTTAAAGAGGTTGAAATTAACTTTTACACGCGTGCAGGGAGAGTTTTATTCGTGAATTCGCAGCAATCCTCCTCCTTCGCGGCGATGATCTGAGTCAGCCATATTGATAGACCCATGGCTTCAAGAAAATGATGTCATGTCCTCTCCAGTGTATAATACCTCCATGGTTCTAGTCATAAATACAAATGGTGCATGTACTCCTTTTACAGAAAATCACACACAGAGTGCTTTTTTTGAGAATGCAATGTGTAGGGGTGTTTGGACATTTTTTTCAGAGGTTTTATTTTTTAAAAATGAAAAAGACAAAAAGCAGTTTTGTGTGTTTTTATTCCTAACTAATTTTTTTTAATTTTAGACACTTTGAAAATATAGTATAAGCAGATGCAGCCACATAATTATTTCTACTGGAAATCTAATCTGTTTTAATTTTTTTGAAAATTATCTTAAATACCCAACTGTTTTTATTTGGATATTTTAAACACAAAATGCGGTGTTTTTGGTGAAAACACATAAAAAACATTAAAAAGCACCGCATTTTGTGTTTAAAATATCTGAAAACACAACACTGCATTTTGGTGTTGGGAAGATAATTTTCCAAAAATTAAAATTCTCCTCTAGCGAAACACCTTTAGTGACAGGCATGAGAAAACGCAGCATCTGCCAGCATCACACCAAATCTGCCCTTACGTAGCTTGAGCTCCTGTTGCCATTTGGGGTGAATTATCAAACAGGCCTTTTTTCCCAAATAGATTTTAATAATTGCCATGAATATGCCATTAGTCAATACAGAGTTGAAAGAAACCCAATTACTGAAATAGGTTGCTGTGACATAAATATATCGTTAACATATTAAAGCTACCCAGTCATGTTTAATAATGGAATTGGCCTGCAGGCAATTTTACAAAGAAAAATGAACATTAAAGTGATCATTTTTTTTTTTCAAACTCCTAGAACAATATCTTTTATGGTGTATTAATTAATCACTACAAATATATTACTGTATATTATATATGCAAAGCTCTCTGGATTTATCTCCTGAGTCCCTTTCGTTTATGGAAAGAAGGTCAGATTCTTTATACAAATGGACAGCAACTGGCAATGCCAAGATTTTTATTTTCTAGAAGAGGAAAAAGCAATCATGGGTACTGGCCTACCACTGATACCATGGATCCTGGGATGCCTATTAAAAAGGTAAAGGGAAAAGTTTCCCCACGACCGAATGGTCTAGTCATGACCAACTGTAGGGGGCGGTGCTCATCTCTGTTTCAAAGCCTGTAGAGCCGGCGTTTTGTCCAAGTACAAGCTTCCGTGGTCATGCGGCCAGCATGACTATACACCTAGGCGCATGGAATGCCGTTACCGTGGTCCCTATTTAGATTTGCATTTAGGTGCTTTCGAAGTGCTAGGTTGGTAGGGTTAGGGTTAGGGCAGTCTTGAATTCCCAACCTTCTGGTCAGAAAGCCCAGCAGCAGCGGTTTAACCTGCTGCGCCACCACGTCCCTAAAAAGGTAGGAGAACATTAAACAAATTTCTTTTTTTTTAACCTTGATGCAGCAACCCCCCTGATGCTCCCCTGTCTTTAAAAAGGTGTCTCATATCCACAGTTTCAGTATCCATGGGGTGTGTGCGTGTGTCCAGAACAGAACCCCATCAGATACCAGGGCATGTCTGGTATCTACAGGTCTGTGAAACTGATTGTTGGTTGTAGTGAAACTTTGGCATTTTCCCAGAACAGTTAATTGGAAATAGCTCAAATGCTATGCTTCTACTTTTAATGTGGCAGTTCTCTTATATTTAGCAGGGGTATACTTTTTTATTGGCATATATTTAAAGAGTGCATGTCAAAATAATCAAAATCTCTGTATTCGGTTTCATGGGTGAGTTTGCCAACCAGTTGCATAGGAACATAAGAAGAGCCCCACAGGATCAGGCCAAGGCTCCTGTATCACCATTGGAGCCATTCTGATGTAGCCTATTTACCTTCGCGCCTGCACGCGTGCACACACACATATGGTTACACGGTAGTAGACACATTGAAAAGAGGTGTTTTGTGTTTTTTATGTTATGTAGCATGAAAATGTTAATTACAATGAAAACAGAAAGCTCCCTTCTATTGAGTCAGTCAACCATTCAATGATCTACAATTGTTAACACTGAGTAGCAGGGCTCTCCTGGTTTTTAGATGGGGTTCTTCCCCAGTCCTTGCTGGAAATACAAAGGACTTGGGACCGTCAACATACATAGCCTGTCCCCTGTGAATGAGCTATAGCTAGGGATGTTTTTTCAGTGATCAACACAGAATGCTAGATAATGTGAATTTTCACTGAAAATGCTACGTAATGACGAAATTTAGGTCAAGACACAAAAAACACTGCTTTTGCTTATTTTGACAGCGTTTCACACAAATTTAGATCACTTTCACAAAAAAACCCACTTTTGTTTATTTTTGACACAGTCTTGAGGAATCCACAAACAGTTTTCAGTAAGGGATCAGGAGGAGGAGTGGCAGAAACAGAAGGAAGCTTGCTTAAACTTGCATGAACACGCATGTTCATAGTTCACAGTGTGCGCTGGGGTAACTTTAATGGAATGTGGAAGTGTAAGCAGCAGTTTCTTGATGCTCCAGGCAGCTTGGGAATTGTTGAGTAGGTTATTTCGGGTGTGTGTGCAATTATTTCATCTGTGGAACTCTTTGCCACAGGAGGTGGTGATGGCATCTGGCCTAGATGCCTTTAAAAGGGGATTGGACAGATTTCTGGAGGAAACGTCCATCCTGGGCTATAGGCTTTGATGAGTTGTGCAACCTCCTTACATTAATAGTAGGCTACTTCAGAGTTCCAGGTGCAAGGGTGTGGCAACAGAATGCAAGCATCTTGTTGTCTTGTGCGCTCCTTGGGGCACCTGGTGGGCCGCTGTGAGATATAGGAAGCTGGACTAGATGGGCCTTTGGCCTGATCCAGCAGGGCTCTTCTTATGTTCTTATGTTCTTAATTGCTTGCCTTTGTAGGACCATTCACCCTTATTTATTGCACCATTTGTACAACTTACAATAAAAATTTGGATAAAAATACATAACACTGCAATTTGCTATTTTAATAAAGAAATTTTGGAAAAAATATCACCAAAAAAATCCACCCCAGCTATAGCTTCAGCCCCAAACCTCAGGCCTCTTTGAAGAATCTGTGAGCATTCACTGGCATTTTCTCCTTCCCTGGTATTTGGTCTATAGCCAAGTTTAGCAGGTGACCCAGGTGTATCCTTGCTCACTTTCTAATTGCCAAAGAAACATGACATTGGAGTATAATAGCACTTTGGCTAAGGTGGTCAGGCAGGTGGAAGACTTGCTAAAATGTCAAAACAACTGGAAGCACAAGCCTCTGCTTGTCTACTCAGAAGTAAGCCCATAGAGTACAATGGGACTTACTCCCAAGTAAGTGTGTAGAGGATTGCAGCCTACATGTCCTGCATTGTTTTAGCAGTGCCCATGCTCTTGCACATTTCTTCTGTTGTTCATGTTCAGGTTTCTGGGTGTTGGAGACATGATGACATGAGGACCGCTGCATCATGGCTCCCCTGGCGGTGGTGGCCAGGGGAGCCTTTGCTCAGCTTCGGCTGATCCGCCAGCTGCGACCGTACCTGAGCTGCGTGGACCTGGCCACAGTAACCCATGCCCTAGTGACATCTAGATTAGATTATTGCAATGTGCCCTACGTGGGGCTGCCTTTGAAGACGGTCCAGAAATTACAACTAGTACAGAAAGCGGCGGCTCGGGTGGTTGCTGGGGCACATCGGTTTGACTCTGTCAAGCTGTTGCTTCGGCGACTACACTGGCTGCCGGTTCTGTTCCGGGCCCAATTCAAGGTGCTAGTTTTGACTTTTAAAGCCCTTTACGGCTCGGGTCCGGGGTATCTGAGGGACCGCCTCCTTCCATATAATCCTACCTGTACTCTTAGATCATCTGGGGGGGCCCTTTTGACTGTGCCACCACCAGGAGAAGTGAGAGGGGCGGTGGTCAGGAAAAGGGCCTTCTCGGTGGTGGCCCCTCAACTTTGGAATACCCTCCCCTTAGAATTGAGAACTGCTCCCTCTTTGTTAACATTTCGGCAGGGGCTGAAGACCTTTTTATTTCAAAAAGCTTTTAACTGTTGATAGGCTATATCTTGATTAAATCTTATGATCCACGGGGCTTGTTGTTTTTTAAATTTTTAAACTGTATTTTAAGATTGTTTTTAAATTGTTTTTTAATGTTAAATTCTGTTTTTATTGTTTCTTTTGTTGTAATGCCACCTTGAGTGCCTTCGGGCTGAAAGGCGGGATATAAATCCAATAAATAAATAAATAAATAAATAAATAAATAAATAAATAAATTTGTACCCATCTCTTCCCCATACAGAATGTAGAATCAAAACACCAATCCTGTTTTGAATAAAAGTTGAATTTTAGCAATGAAATCTTGGTCCCTATCTTCTTTTCAGATTCCTGTAGATTAACTTTAATTTTTTTTTCTGCATGATTTGATATTTGCAGGGGGATCTATGTTTTTAAAATGTGCAGATCAAAGTATGTTGAAGTTTACAGTACTATACTGAATGATAAGGTTATAATCCATGGTTATAGTAACACTTAGTGCCGATCTGCTGCCATACACCACTATTTTGTGCATTGATCCCCAGATAAAATTGTGTTTCACTGTGTCCAAAGTGGCTAGTATTAATTAGCCACCTGCACAGAAATGTATTCACATGTCCATTATCAAGAGCCTGTACAGATGACTCAGCTACTCATGTTCTCTCAGTCTTGGGCAGCCTGGCCATCTGTATCATCTTGCCAAGTGAGACAGATTCTGTCACACATTTGAAGCCTCTGAAGCCTTCCACACCACTCCTCCCGCACTGGGCACATTTTTGTGTAGCTGCACCAGTGGGGGTGAGGGGTGGGGAGGGCAAAAGATAGGATTTAGCTGTAAAGCAACTTAAAACACATGTGAGGACCTTTAACATTCCTTTTGATAATTTTTGACATTCCTTTAAAAATAGTTGAACAAGTTTAGCAAACAGTTTGTGCTGCTTTTCTGGAGAATTTAAATGTTGCACATGCTAAGTTTCACCTTTTCTAAAGGCCTCTGGGGTTGTTCGTTTGTTTTGTGTGTGATCTTAGTTTCCAGATGGGAATCATTCTGTGGCATTATGTTGCCGGCCAGGTGATCCATTAAGTCTTGATCAGATCTTTGAAACCCAGCATCTCTACCAGGAGGCTGACACCCACTTGATAATCCTGTCAGCAATATTCATCATTAAGGACACAAGATAGTCATTTGGAAGAAAGAGATGCTCCACTTTTGCAGAGACAACAGGGAAAAACTGTCGCAGGCAAGCTCAGAAAGCAACGCTGCAACCCTTACTTCTCCACACAATGAGGGAATTCACTGCCACTAAGAGTCGTGATTGCCACTGGAGCAAGATGGTTTTGAGAAGCTGTTTGAAAAAGTCATGCAGGAGAGGTCTGTCTACAGAATTGGAACCAAGCCTTCACCTGCCTGCTCAGAAATGAATTGCATAGTCTTCAATGGGGCTTGTCAACAAAGAGCCAGGATGGTGTTGCACGTCTATTCTTGTAGGTTGACCTGGAAGACCCAGGTTGACATCTCTGCTAAGCCATGAAGGTTTCTGGGTGACTTCACCAGTGGTGTCATCCAAATGATTTAGGAACAGGTACTCACTTTTGATTGGCACTTGTCGGGGTCCGCCCACCGGAAGGGACGTCATAAGCCGAAAGTGATGTCATGGTAGGAAGTGAGGTCATGGCCGGAAGTGAGGTCATGATTGTTGCCATGGATGTGTCATGTTTGTAATAACTTCAGCTTGTGGTTAGTGTTGATTTCACTTCTATTGCTTTGCTTTCTAGAGATGTGTATATACATATTTTGCTTCAACTGGTCCCTGGTTAAGTAGCAGGCTAGACTGTACTAGATTGTGAGCCCTTTTGGGACAGGGAGCCATTTAACTTTAATGTTAAATGCAAGGAGCCGGCAAGGAACAGGAGGGGGAACGGGTGCCCACCGGGCGGCGCGACCACGTGGGCGCCCGACTGAGTGCCGGGCCGGCTGGCAAGGAGCAGGAGAGGGAACGGGCAACCAAAAAAAGACCGTGTGGGGGCTGGGGCTGGGGGGAGGCTGCAGAAGGAACCGGGACGCTGGATCTGCGCGGCTAGAGGAAGCGGGAGCCCCAGGCAGCCTACCTTCTCATGCTTGCTGCCTTATTCCCAGGTCTCCCTCGCTGCTGCTGCCGCCACTGCTGCCGCCTCCGGTCCTCTCGCTCCATTGCTGCTGCCACCACCACGCTGCCTGCCTCCTCACAGAAAGTGCAGGCAACGGCTGCGGGCATGCAGTATGCATGCGCAGCTGCTGAGCCAACCAGCCGTCGGGACCAGCTTCAAGTGGGCGGGGCCAGCTCAACTTCTAGGAACCGGTACTTGCGTAGTGGTGCGTAGTGGGTGCATGACATGACTGGACTTCACCCTACTCATTATCTCTCAGCCTCACAGTGTTGTTGTTAGGACAAAAGGAGGGAAGGAATCATGTAGACCACCTGGAGCTCCTTGGAGGAAGGCCAGTATAAACATATGAAACATACCTAAGCAAGGCTTGTAAAGACCAGGCCAATTCTTGAATCTATCCTGAGATGCATTACAGCATTTCCAATATACTTTCACAGCATTAATTCCAATATACTGAAAATATTTCTCTGTTTTCAGGGAAAAGCCTAAATCTTCCCCTAATTCGTTCTCCCCATAGATCCTCCAAATTAATTTCCATCCCAGAAACCTCCCATCCCCATTTTCCTCAGTTGTGCCAATTGTCCTTCAATGGATTTCAGGTAGGGGGAAGGGGATCCAGGCCTTGGCAATTCCTAGGCTCTGCCACAGATGTCAGACAAGGTATCAGTTCTATTTCCTTAACACAGCTGCTATTTCTCCACCAATGATGGGGTCTCAGATAAGGCATGCAATTCAGAGCTCAATCCTAACCTGGAGTTAGGCCAGCAAAGTTTGGCCGGCACAAGGGACACTGTAAAGCACGTTTGGACCACACTTGGGAATCAGGAGGATGACACATGTCTGTGTGCTGGCCTCTCTGAGACAGTGGTGTCTCTACAGGGAGGGCAGAGCTCCAAGTTTTGCAAGAAGCCTTACCTTGCAGTGGAAATCATTCCTCTCCCGCACCATTTTAGCCAATCCTCACAGGGGGAAGCAACATCTTGGCGTTGCTTACTGGCTACAGCAGCAAGGGAGAGGCGGGATTTACATGACAGGGAAGGCTCCCTGCAAAACTTAGAGCTCTGCCCTCCCTGTAGAGACGCCACTGCTCTGAGAATGGTCCAAACACACTTTATGGTGGCCCTTGTTAGGATGGTGTCCCTTGTTAGGAATCCTAACTCTGGGTTAGGATTGCACCCTCAGGCATGCAATTAAAACTTGACTAATGGTTATCTGATGTCCAGTCAGCAGCCACCCATGGTAATTCTCTACCCTTTCCCTTTCTCCATGAGAAATGGTGCTGGGGTCTGTGGAGCATCTGTGAAGCAAGCATGGAAAAAACACAGCAGTCCCCATCTGTGCATCTACACTAGCGTGTTGGTGCTGACCAGAAATCTCCCTGCCCCCTGGTTACTTAATTAGGTCCCAGCTGCTATGCTAAGGGGAAAAATGACTAACATCAAGATGCACTGATTTTCATTGTGTTTTTGCCATTGAGATGGCCATTTGGCACACAGCACACACTGAATAAAAAGTTGCCACTGCACTTGGTAGTTTGCTACGTTCTTTTCATACCAAATTATGGATTAAAATGTTTCTCAATTAGGTATGCTTGAATACTAATGACAAATAATGGTGCCAATAAATATTTCCTCCATGTAATTGAACAAATGTCTCAATTATTAAATCAGCTTCTAGATCGCATATAAATGATTCACTAATTCTTCATTTGTCATTGAACAATATGTTAGCGCATAACTTATTTTACTTGAGCTCGTTTAGAATGATTCTGAAAAAGAAGCAAGATGTGTAAAAGGGAGTAAGAATCAGATTGAAAGGTGACCTTTCAGTTTCAGTCCTTTTCCAAGATTGTCACAGAGACGGCAATCCTGTACCCACTTATCGGGAAGGCAGTCTAATTAATTTAACGGATTCAAGCATACAGTTCAAAGCATACAGTATCAATGGCATGACCTGTATTCACATGCCTATTGACAATGTCAAAGAACTCTAGAAGGGGAAATGGGATTTACCTTTGCAGAACCCATGTTAATCGCCCTTCTGCAAAAAGTGTTTTTCTATACGTTGAATCAGGGGCGTAGCTAATGAACGTGTAGCCCAGTGCAAGGGCAAAATGTTATCCTGGAAGTGACATCAGAACAGGAAGTGATGTCACAGTTGTATTTTCATTTTCCTCTGGTGTTTTGGCCATCACTCCTGATAAAGATATCACACTCTGGTTTGTTTCACTGCATTCTTCTAGAAGTTACCTTTCCAGTTATATATAACATGATAGTAGTATTCATACAGACCAATGTTTTCACAATTTTGGCCACTAATGTCAAGCTCAGGTTGTTGCCCTCCCTAAAACGTGTTGCCCAGTGCAATTGCACCCCCCTGCACTTCTTTAACTACACCCTTGGGCTGAATAATATTAAGAACGTTATATGTAATGGTGCCTTCCACAATTTTATTGTGTACTTTACTTTCCTTGGGTCGGTGTTAGTCATTGGACCTGTGCCCAACTGGACCTACAGGGAACACTAGCCCTGCCATATGGGATGGCTTTTGCACAGCTGCAAGAGATGGGCTGCCACATTCCTGACCACCTGATGCTTCTGAACCATGTCAAGGGTAGCCCTGGGTAGCACACATTCCATATGTAGCGAGTGCACATTCCATTTCAGGGGGAATCGGAGAGGAATCATGATTATGTTATGACACGAGGATAGTTATTTCTCTCCACAGAGACTCCTCGTTTCATACTGCGCAAGAGACAAAATTTATTGAGGTTCCCACAACTGCACAGCTCTAAATGAGGCAGCTACTGAGTAGATCTTGCAGTGTTGATAGCCACATTTCTCCACAAACTAAAGAACTGTGACTTGCGTGAATATTTTACTGTGTCTTTGCATGTACGATAACGCAGACTTGAAGGATGTTGAACCTAATTGCTATCTAATGGGTAAATGCCATTTAATCCACTTTGGGCCCATTTGAACATACTAATGAGATTCTATTTGTTATCATCTTAATAGGTTAGGCTGGGTAATTTGTTTTGCTCTTTCTGACATTTCATTAGATATAGAAGAAATTAATCCAATCATTACATAGCAGCTTCTGCTCAGTGGGATTAGAAAGCGGGGAAGGCACTATTTTGAGCCTCCCCGGGTGTCCCAGGAATATCAAATAGCAGTTATTTAGTGCAGGGCAGACACAATGGCTTGCTTATCAGTGGTCACTTCTGTTGGGTTTATCTAATGACAGCAATAAGGAGGAAAGGCCCAGCACCTACTCCACAGCAGGTGATCCTTATCTCCATTGCAGCTCCCGGAGAGATATCTTAATGGGTGATTTCACAGAGCCAATCCTATTCAAATGTCAGTTCTAAAAGTATGTTTTCATTTAAGCTTTTCCTAGAATGCGATCCCAGCCCTGTCTACCCCGTGAACTTAGTGGGACTTAGTCCCAGGTAAATGTGTGCAGTTTTCATGTGGATTTGCTTACAGTAGATCTAGAATTGTGTCCCTTCTATGGTGGGTCTGCACTTCCATTCTGCCCAACTGCTTAATCATGCAGATTTTAAGATGCTAGTTCTTAATGAGTCAGCTTTGGTCCCGATTCGTCCCCATTCTGATGGCTGAAAGGATTCTGTCATTTAGTATCTCTAACAAGACATGTTCTTCAAATAATTGGAAAAAAATAATAACCTGAATCTCCTTTATCTTGGTTATTGCTAATCTAAAACCTCAGTTTATTCTCAACAATATATATGGGGATTCCCCCCCCCCCCAAGAAAGTCTGTCAAATGTCAAATTCTGCATTGTCACTGAGATGCATTTCCTGACAATAGCTCTGTTGATAGCTATTGTACACTTCTGAAAGCACAATCCTAACCTGGAGTTAGGCCTGCGCACAGTAGTGCTATCCAGCTGGTATGTTGGGCGGGACTTACGTTTGATTGGCAGTCCGCCCGTTGCGTCACGCCGCGTTCCGCCGCTTTCCCGATGCCCCGGCGGTAAATCCCGCCCGATCAAATGTAAGTCCCGCCCAGCGTACCGGCTGGATAGCACTACTGCCTGCACAGTTAGGCAAGCAAAGTTTGGCCAGCACAAGGGACAGCGTAAAGTATGTTTGGACTACTCTCGGAGTCAGAGAGGCCAGCACACAGACGTGTGATCCAAACATGCTTTACTACGACTTTCGTGCTGGCCAAACATTTCTGGCTGAACTGTTTCGGATTTCACTCTAAGGGAGGATGGTGGTGGATTGCACTATGAATGTAGGGCCACATTGATTTTTGACCTTTTGATTCATTGCTTGTTATGCATGGCTGTTTTTTAGGTTGCAAATAGGTCTGAGGGGAGGATAGGGATTGGGGAAAGAGCTACTGCTGTCCCAAGAATCCTGATATTTCTCTGAACAGCAGAAAGTCTTGTTCCTTTGTGCAGTTCCTAGGGGGAAGAGTCATTTGCAGGACTCTCTCTGAAAGGGTGCATATTCCGAAATACAAACAATCTCGTTTCATCACCTTTCAACTCCCAAAACTATTTCACCCACCCATATTAGCAACACCTTTCAGGAGGGGAGGGTGTGCATGTGAAACAGAATAAAAATAAAATAAATGAACAAATGAAGCAGTTTTAATTTAATTTCACTTTCTCATGCTCTTTCACAATTTAAATAAGATATCTTTAAGGGTAAAGGTTTATAGTCAGCACTCTCTCTCTCTCTGTCCTATCAGCGGATCACTGGAAAGTCCTCAGCAGTTTTCTGTTCAAAAATGCCATGATTTTATTTCCAGGAAATGGTTTGCTTGCTTGATCCATCTGTGCCAGCACATTCACAGAAACCACTAACTGTTTTCTCAGAAGGATTAACTTCTTGAGATGCCGGCACTGATGATTACGTTGCTTTCATCTTCAACAGTCTCGGGTAACGTCCAAGACAGAGTTCTGTTAACATGCCTATTAAGTGTTTTCTATGAGATGAGTTTCCCAGACTTGAAGTCCTGCACACAGAACCAGTAAAAAAAGATGACACATGAATGAGAGGAGGGCACAAAATATTTAACGCCTACCGTCTCCCTCTGCTCATTCCTGTATGCAAAGCTATCTTGATAGATGACGTACCTTGTAATATGAGACCTTAAGGGAAATCCTGCAGATAGATCTAATATCCAATGGGAGAAACAGCCGCAAAATATGTCTTCACGTCTGGTCACTGTATGCTCAATGGAAGGTGGGTGAGTTACAACATCTTCATGTCTTGATCTTTAGCATGTATTCCAAGGCCACATGTTTGGTGATGCTTGAGCATGATGAGGCTTCCCAGCCCCTGGCACTAGTAGGAGGGCAGCTCCTCCATTGTTGTGTTCATGGTACTCTCTTGCTGGGCCCTTGGATTATCCTTCTCCATCTACCCAGGAAAGATCCTGCTGCCTAGCCTGGGGAGCCTTCCCCTGTTGCCTCAGATTGGTTCAAGAGGAGAGTGTTGATGTAGGACCCATCTTCTCCTTTCCAGTAGGCAGCCTCCTTGGGCTACCTGCTTGGGCTACTCCTTATGGCCTGTGGCAACAGACTCCTCAGCCTTGCATCCTGCTGCTACTTCCTCATCACTGGCCCCTTTCCTGCCCAGAAAAATAAGGGGTTGAATGATCTTAAAGTGACTTCTGCCAGCCTGTGACTGCTGCGACCTTGAACACTTGTACAAGAATTCTAAAATAATGAATGAGGCCCTTGAGTGATGCAGTTAATATTCATGTGTATGTGTAGGTCAAGAGTCTCATTATGAAAGGCCCTGCAGTTTTAATCTAGCCTGGAAAAGATATATCAGCTCACAATGTCACAATCCTTCTTAGGTTTTTAGCCCATCCTAAGATGTATTTTCAAGACTGGCCCTCAAATATCTGAAAATAATGTTCTATACAAGATGAAATTCTGTCTTTTCCCAAGATTCTCTAAGATAAACTGTTTTATAGTACAGTACATGGATTGATGGCTGTATGTTTCTATGTCCTCAATCACTATATTGTTTCTTATATATAAACTGTTTTATAAAACTATTAAGTGCTGTGTGACACAGACATAATTAACCTTCTAAGATTTTCCATATCACTGAGTAGCAAGGTGTTTCCTGTCACATGACATTCTCCTCTACTAATAAAATTGTTTCCTGTACTGGTCCACAATAGAATATAGATGTTGTAGGCTGTTGAGTCATAATTCACATCCTTCATTTTTACATTGCACTGTGATTTCCAGAAATATCTGAAATCAAGTGTTAGCTAACGTCAAATCTCTTTTTATATCTTCCTGAATTGAAACCCACCATCTGAAGCTTAGTGAGGGATACACCATCAGGCTTAGTGAGGACAAGGCCTTAGAAGGCTCCTAGGTCATAGAACTTTCTGCCCCTGGAGGTCAATTCAGTTCTCTCACTAGATTTTCAGCACCTGGCAAAGATTTTTGTTTTTCTAGGCCATTATTTCTCAAACTGGGGGTCATTACCCAATTTCTGGTGGGTCCCACAGAGCTTCCAATAAAAACACAGGTGATAGAAAGATCAGATAACAAAATGCCTCAAGTTATTCAAGCTATTCAAAAATCAGCTGCTAACTGCCCTGCCAAGAGCTGAGCTCCTGCAGTTTGCAAGCTTGTGTAACTATATGGAGATAAATGATTGTCAGCACAATCCTATGCATGTCTACTCAGAAGTAAGTCTCATTGTGTTCAATGCAGCTTACTCCCATGAAAGTGAGTATAGGATTGCAGCCTGAGTGTCTTTTTCTGATGTGGTTTTTTCCCCCATCAATGACAGGTAGTCAATGATAATAACGAAGCCCTTCAAGCCTTGAGGCTGTTCTAATTGAGACTGTTCATTTTTTGTGGTAAATAAATAAATACACCATTGCAAATAAATAATGGCATTTATTTCTAGATCACCTTTCATCTCATAAAGCTAGGTGGGTCCCGATAGAATGTCATTTTAAAACGTGGGTGCTAATAAATTTGAGAACCACTGTTCTTGACTTTTCAGTTGCCTCAATTTTTTTTATTTGCTGAGTCAATTGTTTTATCCTGCTGCTCTGTGTGCTTTAATTTTGTTGTTATAGGTTGCTTTTATTGTTATTTTTGTTCTTATTATCTTTTGAGTTGTTAATTTTATTTTTGTGTTGTGAACCATTTTGGGAGCTGAAAAATGGCATATACATCCTGACAAAAAATATTTATATAAAATGTTTTATAACAAACATTGTTATTAATTTAGGTTATCTATCTTCTTAAAACAATTCAGTACTTAAATCGTGTATAAGTTGATGTCATATATAAGTCGAGGGCAAGTTTTAAGCCAAAAATCATGGAATTTGCCATGCCCCGTGGATAAGTCGAGGGTAAAACTTAGGAGTATCAGTAATTCATTGAATTAGATAATTTTGTCTAATATTACCCAACACCAGATTCTGACAAATGATCTAACAATAATTGTTACCGAAGAACTGTACCTATTTATTAAAGTACAGGGAAAATAAAATAAAACAGCAACATAGCAAGCAACTATCAAATCAGTTATTCCCAAACCTTTTAGCACTGGGACCCACTTTTGAAAATGACAGCTTATGGGGACCCACATGAAGGGATGTCATTAAACCGAAGGGTTGTCATTAGAGACAATGGACAAGGCATGTTAGAATAATGAAACAAAGCACACAAAACTGTTCAAGACTAAAACTGATTAAGCATAGAGTTACCAGATACAATCTGGGACAGAGTGCCTAAACCTTTAACCATTGTAGAGAAGAAGGAATTTGAGCAGGTGCAGCTCATCATGGAAGGGTTTCAAAAGCTACAACTGCCCAAATTCCCTCTTCTCTACAACGGTTAAAGTTATAGTATAGGCACTCTGTCCAGTTTGTATCTGGTAACCCTTTAAGCCTACTTGGGCTGGCTTCTGCAGGGATGATGCCCTCCCCACCATGAGAGGAAAAGCTGGAGCTGGAGCCTGCATGGTCCCATCAAACTTGTTTGAGAGCAGATACACTGACATAGAAGCTACCCATTAAAATGCTCAAGGCTAGGACTGATTAGGCATACCTGCAACAGGAGTAATAAAAAGAGCCCTTTTCTTCCTACCCCACCCCCCCATATAGTTTGCACAGTACCTCAGCATCACAGCCATCTGAAACAAAAGAGCACAATCCCCATACCTTCAGGTTGCAAAGCCCTGCTGAATTCAACTCACATGTTGCAGTGACACAAGTAACACTTGCTTACTTATGAGTAAATGCAAACATGTAGCTCTGTTTCGCTTTCCAAAAGGTTCAATACTTCTCAATTTATAGGGAGGGGCTTCCTTCTCAAATGTTTTTTTGGGCCTACATTCATTGGATCTGGACCATTCTGGCGGCGTTGCATTCCTCTCTGCCTTCCCTTTCTGATGCATCATGGCACAGCTGCCTACTCATGAGTAAACATGCAGTGTGGCTCAGTTTCACTTTTCATAGGACTCCATTCATTTTACTGAACTGCTTCTTAGCATGCTCAGAAGGCTCTGCAGTTTAGTGGTTTGCAAGGAGCCATGTGACAGAACACAGCATAGGTCTTGCTCCACCCATCTTGTGAGTGAAGGCATTTACCGTATTTCCCTGAATATAATTTCCCCCAAATATAAGTCGATGTCAGATTTTTCAAGGCAGTTTCTAGGGATAAATTTTTTGATTCATACATGATTATATACAATATGTAAAATCTAGCCAGTAAGTCTAGGGAATGGGTAAGATTGTATGATTTAGCCAATTGCATGATTTAGGTTTTTGTTACAAAACGTTTTTGCTTTGCAGAAAATGGCAACATTTGACTTTAATTTAAAATGGACACTCCAATGTGTTCTTAAAATAAAATTTATTGTCAAGAAATGTGACTGATATGATGGTGTCACCAGTACAATTCTAGAAAAATTGAGATAACAAAGTGATATAAAATATTTTAAATGAAAAATATACTATTTCCTTATCCATCCATCCATCCATCCCAACTGAGGCTCATCTTCATAAATCAGATGAAATAGGTTCTCATAAATAAAGGCATTTTTTCAAAAGATATAACAAATTTCAAGTATTTAATGTACCCCAATACTTTTGGTTTTTTTAATAAATGGGGAAGTCTCTGTTTCATCCAATGAGGTACATAGATCCTGCTTCTGCTGCAGAGGAAGGAACCGTAGTGTAGCTAGAGGCAGAGGCATATCTAGGGAGAATGGTGCCCATGGCAAGGGGCATGAAATTGCGCCCCTATCAAAACACCTGGATTGCGTCCTTAATTACACAGCACTATTCCTGCCCTATGCAAGTTTGGACAGAACAAAGTGAGGAACTGCAGTCCACCAAAAGTTGTCAGTGCAATCTAAAGAAGATTTAGCCGAGAGGGTTAATGCCTCCGTTTGCCTGAAGACAACAGCTGAAGGTCGTGAGCTCGAGACTACCGGAAGTATCTGTGAGCGGCAGGCCTTGCAAACTGCAGCTGATTAAAACCTGAGTTCCAGCTGCCTCATGGGAGGAGGAGTGTGCTGAAGTCAGCTGCGTCTCTGGTGGGAGCAGGGAAGCCTCTTATCAGCCAGCAGAAGACAGATGGGTGGCTAAGAAAGAAGGCTAAATCCAGAAAGAAAGATCTGTATGAGTGTTGTTCTTGAAAGATAGAACATTTCTGTAAATTGTAAAAGCTTCGGGTTTGTGAATAAAAGTCTGCCTATGTAAACCGCCTTGAGTGACAGTCATTAGAGAAATCTAGTGATCTTAAGAAAGGTGGTATATAAATACATTATTATTATTATTATTATTATTATTATTATTATTATTATTATTATTATTATTATTATTCCAGGCTGAGTACATGGGGGGGGGACACTTATTGGCAGGGCTTTTTTACTCACACAACATGAAAAGCTTAGGAAAGAGACCTAAAATCTGAATCCAGTCCTGAACTGTTCTTAGTATATAATTAATATATAACCAATTCAAATATATTATTAAGAAGCATTAATACGTTATCAATCTCTTTCTATGAAATTCAGCATGCTCCGACCTCATAATATTACAACTGAGGGAAAATAATATCAACATGAAAATAAAATATGAAAGTTGCTTCACCCAGGCTTGCCATCCACCACATATCCCTAATAAGCCCTGTTTTAAATTATGCGCTGAGACAGAACCCAGAATAGTGACTAGGGCCACAATCCTATACACACTTACCTAGAAGTAAGCCCCATTGACTACAGTGGGACTTACTTCTGAGTAGACATGCACAGGATTGGGCTCTGACAGTGATATTAATCAGGTATTTCCCCAGTTTGAATCTTCACTTTCTCATTGAATGTGGTATCTTATACCTCACCTCCCCCCACACACACACGCGCCATCCTGACAGACCTTTCCAGTTTGTAGTCTCAACTATGAGATTTTCCTCAACAGTTTCTGTGTAGGCCCTTTGCTGTGCTGTGCCCTCCAAATGCCCTGAATGCAACTGTCCTTCGCACAGCCCCTTTGCATACAGTAGAATGTGTTTCTTGTATTTATAGTAGTGGGGATGAAGAGGCTGGCACATTCTTCACTTTTTGCAGAATGTATGCAAAACAACAAGAAAACATAAATGTAGCCAGTGCAGATCAGCCAGCCCAGCAATCTCTCTTGCAGCCCAATCCTATGCATGTCTACTTCTTCTCCCACTAGAGTCAATGGGGCTTACTTCCTGGTAAGTGTGGACAGGATTGCAGCCTTGGTGTTACTTTGTAAATGTGCCTGTGGCCTGAGATGATGCTGGGGGTGAAAGGACTCGCTCTTTGCCTCCTTACGCCCAGGAAAGGAGGGCAGGGCTGGCTGTTCTGCAAGGAGGTTGGGGGTTGGGTTTCCACGTGGTTTTTCTTGCACACTCACCCAATCAAACCAGAGTGGGGTATGTGGAAAAAAACACAACAGAATATGTTGTTCTAGTTTGGCTGCTGCAACAACAGTGGAAATGAAAGGAAAACAGAATTTGGGGGGGAAGGAGTGGAGAGGAAGAGCAAGGAGGAGAGGGGGCTTTCCTTGCAGTTTGGGGGCAGCAGCAAAGCATCTGGGAAGAGGGAGAGAATTAGACGGTGGGAGGAAAAGCAATGGGGGGCCACCACATCTGCTTCTTGTTGCAACCCAAGAACCCTGCTTCTTGTTGCTTCTTGTTGCTGCAGCAGTAAACACCTCCGGGTTTCTCACGCACCCGCCCAGGAACGTTTCATTGGCCAGACCCTGCCTGTTCATCTGCATATGGCTAATTTGCATGCCTCCTCTCTCTGAAGCCTATATAACTGGGGTGGGGGGCGCATGCTAATCTCCCAAAACAGAGGAGGGCCTCCTTGCTGGACTCATGCAAATTGGAAGCGTTGCATGATGGTCTCTCCTCGTATGTGGCAATTCCTTCTTGCTTTTTTCAGCCACTGCCTCACATTGCTGAAAACGGAGACACAGGGATTTCAAACTGTATTCAGCAAAGAGCCAACTACAAAAAGCTAAGGCTGAACTCACCATAATCTGACAGGAATCCAATCCATGAAGTTTATATACTTGGGGTTCAGGACTCTTTTAAGATGGGCAGGGGAAGGAGGCAAGGGCCACGCAGTTCTGGCTGAGCTGGGGCACGCGGCTTCTGGCGTGCTGTGCATAGTTGGGCGTGTATTTGGGGTGCTGTGTTGGGGGGATGAGGGCAATTGGCGCCCATGCCACCCCACACAATACCCTAGATACGCCTCTGGCTAGAGGAGGGTCAAAACAGTAATTACTACTGGCAACACAACACGCCTTACCTCCCTCATCCGCCTCATTCATGATGGCGATGAATCTGCATATAATACAGATGGGAGGTTGAACAGCTTGCCCTATGGTGTGGATGTAACAATCTGGAACTGAATATACTAAAAACAGTGGAGATGGTAATAGATTTTAGAAGGCGCTCCTCTACTTTATCTCCGCTGACCATATGTGGTAGTATGGTATCAGTGGTGGAGTCCTTCAAATTTCTGGGTTCTATAGTCTCCCATGACTTGAAATGGTCAGTTAACATCAGTTCCATTATTAAGAAAGCACAGCAGGGGATGTATTTTTGGCGCCAACTTAAGAAATTTAACCTACCTCAAGAGCTGTTGATTCAGTTTTATAGAGGAATCATTGAGTCTGTTCTTTCTAACTCTATAATGGTCTGGTTTGGTTCAGTGACTAAACAGGATAAGAATAGACTCCAAAGGACAGTCAAAACTGCAGAAAGAATAATAGGAGTCAGCTTGCCGTCTATGGAAGATTTATATATTGCTCGGATGAGGAAAAGAGCAGAGAGGATTGTTGCAGATCGCTCTCACCCTGCTCATAATCTGTTTGAACCTCTTCCCTCTGGACGTCATTATAAGATATGGTATATTAGAACAACCAGGAGGCACAAGAACAGTTTTTTCCCCTGTGCTATTGGGCTACTGAATAGCTGATTATGTTGATGTTTTGGTTTTGATTTGGATAAGTTTAGAGTTAGTGGGGGCTTGTTAATGTGATGGTATTACTTATTAGTTTAAGGTATATGTGAAAGCTTTTGGGCTGAAGTAAAATTCCATGTATGGTGAAATTCCATGTGGCCAATAATATTCTATTCTATTCTATTCTTACCATCACAGCCATTCTGGGTAGCAATGGCAACATGCAGGAGACACAGTTTGTGGTTTGGTGAATGCCTGAACGTTACTGTTGCTGCCTGGAATGGCTCCAATGGCAATTGGGATGGATTGCTTACATGGCATGTTGCAGCCCCTGCAGTACTTACTGCTTTGACCCCGCTCTATCTAAGCTACTAGGAAGGAGCAATTGTGCCTAAAAATGCTGCTGTAGCCCTGCTGTTATGATGTATATGAGGATGTGTATATTTACGATGTATCACTGATAACAATGGGGAAGGTCCCAGTGCTGGCAGATGCTAGGGATGCTGTAGTGGTTAAGGTCCATTGAAGGTCCAATGGACCTTAACCAATTGCAGTCCATTGGTTAAGGTCTGTTTGTTACAAATTATGCTGCTAATTTGTTCCACTGATTCGCAGTTAACTTCCTTTAGACTTGCCTTCTCAAACATTTTAGCACCTGGAAAGACTTTTTAGAATGACTACCTGTGGGACCCACTGGAAGTGATGTTATTTACCAGGAAGTGATATCATGGCCAGAAGTGACATCAGCAAGCAGGAAAATGTTTAACACTACCCATATGACAAAATCAAATCTAACCAAGTAAATAAGTGAATTACAAGTTTAAACATTTATTTAAAATAAAGACGATCCTTCCTAACCTTCCCAATCAATTGCTGATCTGTTAAAAAAATTCCCTACACATCCCAAAGGCTGCAGTCCTATCCATACTTACTTGGGAGTAAGCAGATTTGTACTTTTCCCCAAATGCAGTGATCAAGTTTAGTATATTAAAAATAAAATACACATTGAAATGAATGGGAACCCACCTGAAATTGGCTGGCACACCTCCTAGTGAATCCCAATCCACAGTTTGAGAAACACTGCTTCATATTGTGGAAGGCATAGGTCTTTCATTCATTGTATTATATGTGGGGAGAGAAATGTACGGACCTAGAGGTGGAGGTATTTGTTTTCCAATGGAAGGCATTTTGTGCTGCCATTTCCATCTGCAAAACATACCTCACTGTAGAATCATGGGATTATTCTGTGCTGTACTGATAAGATATGGAAAATAAGATATAATTGGGCTGAGAGCATTGCAAGAGCATTGCAAGAAACAACCACATTGCAAGAATATTAATTCCTTGCTTAAGAAAAAGAGGATAACTTCCCCCAGACAAAATAAGTAGATCACGTTATTGGTATCTATTTCTTCAACGCTTTCTTAGGCCAATTACAAACCCAGTCAGTTCTGTATCTTTAAAACAAATGCAATTCTTTTAGCCTTTTGTTCCAATTAAAGAGACTTCTCAGCCAGCATTTTGATGAAGAATAACTAAGCACATCATTAAGCTAATGAGACTCATATGCTCATACAGTAAAATCAAATGCAGCTTTAAATCAAAGTGAGCTTTCTAAAGATATTGAAAAACTGAAGAAAATGAATGAGCAGACATCTTGAAAATAATGCTAAAAATGCCCATGTTGATTATTACTTGCCTTTTTTCTCATGTAAATCACCTGTGAGTAAGGCATCTGGTAGGAAAGAAAATCTTCTGCCTTTGAGCTCATTCTTAAAGTAATGAAACTCAATTGATTTGAGTACAAGAACCAAGGGCTGCCAGAATCACTTCAAATTACAGGAAGACTGCGAGTCACAATAGAAGCCTGTTGCTGTAAAGGAAATGAAATTGAATAGCGCCATTATAAAATCTACATAAACCCAAGATTTCAATTTTTCAAAAAATGACATACAACTGGATATTCTTGAGATTTACATATTGATCCACAAAAGTTTAACCTAAACTACTTGGATTTCAGCTGAGTTGCTAGAACACATTTTAATTAGTTTCTCTGCATTGGCTTTTCCCTCTGCAAAACTCTGGGAATTGCAACTTTCTTGAATATTATTTTCAGAATCCATACAAAGCGAATATCCTCAAGATTCTTGAAGGGAATTCTGCTCCATGCATGTATAAAGTGGGGAAACATTTTTTGTCCCATCCTGACAAGTATAGTGCTCAGTAGTGTCCCTAGAAAGGGGTACTAGGTTTTGCAAGGCTCCCTATCTTGCCATGTAAACCTATCCCTCCCTGTCATAGCCAATAAGCATTGTTTTCGCTGTGAGAACAGGCTACGATGGTGAGGAAGAGGAGCTGTTTACAAGGTAAGGTAAGGCAACTTGCAAAACTTAGTGACCTTCCCCCTCCAGGGATGCTACTGGTGGTGTTGGCAAGCCAGTGACTGGTCAGAACTGGGGGCAAGGTTTGTCAAGAGCCCAACAAACTCTTGGGAGTTTGTCTTCATCTTTAGTTGTGCCACTTTGGGGGCTGGCTTCCTCAGGGTCCTCACTCACCTTGGATGGGTGGACACAAAGAAATAGTTCACCAACTGGATGCAGTAGCCAGCAATGCTCAGCAGGGGGGGAGCTGGGGAGCAACCTCAGAACAAAGCACCTCAAACCCCAACCATTGCTACAGGTTAGGTTCGCAAGTTGGCTTGGAGTGAAAAGAGCAAACAAAACAAAATTAATTCCTAAAACACATCTAGCTAGGAATATAGTCTTTATTACTAGCTGCTTATGTTGTCCCAGGAATCCTGGCCATCTGCACTGATTGGAGCACAAGTGGATACATTGGCAGCTGTTTGTCGCAGAAGGCTGGACAAAGCACACACATGCATCTTTAAGCTTGAGTTTAAGGTTTACCTGATTTGATAACAACACCTGGCCAATCACTAGGTGGGTTTGACTCCCAATCAGTGAGTACATGCCAATCCCAGCTACTATCTCTAGGGAAGCCCAGACATAGGCAAGGCAAGGCTAGATAGATAGAATTTTATTGGCCATACATGGAATTTCACCCTACATGGAATTTTACTCTGGCCCAAAAACTCTCTCGTATACCTGAAACTAATAATACAACACAATATACCATCACATTAACAAGACCCCACTAACTCTAAATTAATCCAAATCAGATCATCAACATACACTCAATACCACATATAATCAATACCACACAATCAGCTATTCAGTAACCCAACAGCACGAGGAAAAAAACTGTTCTTGTGCCTGGTTGTTCTAAGCATACATAAAGCCACATGGCTATTGAGGAATGACTGTTTCAAACAAAGGATAATTGCTACTTCAGGAGGAGGATGTCCTAGTAGTTTTTAAAATGCTAAAAATGCAGGGATATCCAACGTTAAGGGAAGATAAGCAAAAAGTAGGGGGAAAGCACGGCATTCTTCACATCAGCCATGCTGTAGCTATCAGCAGTGTGAGCTCCCTTTCCCTTGATCATGCACAGAGGCAAATGGAATCCGCTGAGCTTGAACAGGGAGGATGTGTGTGTGATGGCACATGCTATGCTGCTGGAGAATGCCATGGGCAGAGCAACCTAATGGTGATGCAGGTGTTCCCAACCGTGTATTTGTTAAACATGCAAACACCATGCCTATAATAGCAGAACATTACTTGGAATCCACCATGCGAAAGAAAGCTTGTGCACAGTCCTGGATCAGAATGGGCGCAAACATGGAATCATCAGCAGTGATGTTGGTAAGCAAATATTTAAAAGAGTCCAAAATGCTCTACATTCCTGCACCGGGAGGCAGCTCTGGTTCACCTTCAACTATGCATGCCGATAACCTAATCTTCAAATATCCAGATCTGTATTGCAGGCCAGGGTGGCTCTTCTCAACAGCTACCTTCTCCAAGGACTGTGCCACAAAACAAGAAGGGTTGGGATGGGGTGAGGGATCTGTACAAAAGGGATGCCAAATTGCATGAGGATTGCTGCTTCTGCCCTCAATTGCTATGCTAGGAACACAGGCAGCAGCCCAGTGCCCTTGTGAATTGGAGGTGTCAAACGCCTGTCATTCAGAAATGCCCCGGCTGGAAGTGCCCTTATTTGAAAAGATGAATGCACCAAATTAGAATCTGCTCTGTGTACAAGTGAAATTGATGGGCTGGCTTCTATTACGTTCCCCCCCCATCCTCCCCAAAATTGCAATCTAACTTGCAATAAAAGTTAAGTGTTGTGGCTCTTCTGGAATGTGTTAATTGTGTGCAACATGCTTGTTAAACTTTTAAAATTAATGTAGCCTTTTCATGCTCTGCTATCCAGTAAAGGTCGTGTTAAAGGTCAACGTGCAATGTGCTTTAGCTCACAATTAATTCTGCTCCTTGGGTTCTTAGATGGTTGCTTATACTGTGTCCTCCTTCCCGATCCAGTGACTCTTGTAGTTTAATTTGCAGCTGCAAATTATTGTTTGAGATTTCTGAAAAAGAAAACAAACTGAATGCAGTATTCTTTATATTGTTCCCATTTCTTGATGGATCTCTATCTCTTTTCCTCCCTCCCTCTCCCCCAGTCTCTCTCTCTCTCTCTCTCTCTCTCTCTCTCTCTCTCTCACACACACACACACACACACACACACACCCCTCTATTACTTTTCATACCAAGATCAAAGCATTAAAGCATATTCAGATCTACTTTTAAAAGTAGCAGCTATTTTAAAAAAACAAACCTGTAGATCAGTTTTTTAACTTAAAAACCACTAGTGAGGGGGCTATACAAATCTCGTTGGGGAGGAAATTTCACAAAATGTGAGGCTGTGACTGAAAAGGCTCCATTTCTAGTCCCCACTACTTGGATTACAGTCAATGATGGGCCAGACGGCAGGGCCTCAGCAAGTGTTTTCAAATGCTGGTAAGATTGGCATGGGATGGTGCACTAATGAAGCAGCCACAATTCTGTTCTGCAGTACCTGCCTGTAGGAGACCAATAACCAATGGTGTCATTCAAATGATTTAGGAACAGGAACTCACTTTTGATTGGCACTTGTCGGGAACCCGGAACCAGCCACAGAGCCTGTTAGGATCCGGAATGCCCGTTCTGGTCTGTCCCCCCTGAATGACATCACTGCCAATAACTGCAAACCTCTCTCTCTCTCTCTCTCTCACACACACACACACACACACACACACAGGAGAGTTCCCTCAGGCATAGTGTGGCAGTGGTGAAACCTTATTGTTCCATGCTTCAGCCTTGTATCTTCTCTTCCCACCTCTGTTGAAACACATGCCAGACAGCCGCTTCTGCTGCCTATCACCCCAGAAGGCTCTGTGCCCGGCTTTCACAGCAGCTGCCCAGCATGCATTTCTCCAGAGATCGGAAGAGAAGATACAGGCATCCTCCTGTATCCACTGGGATTCTATTCATGCCCCCCCCCCCCCCCCCATGGATACCTGAAACCGTGGATTCTGGAAACACCTTTTTAAAGACAGAGGAACATCAAAGGTTTTGCTGCAGCAAGGTTAAAAAAATAGATTTGTTTAATGTTCCCCTATCTTTTTAACAGGGTTCCTAATATCCATGGTAACTGTGGCTAACTGAAACTATGGATAACTAATAAGTGGATTCCGGGGTATGCCTGTACGTGGCTGCAGCATAGAACGATAAGGCTTTGACACCTCTGCGCTGTGCCCAAGGCCGTTTCCTGGTTGCACTGGATCCGGCTTGTGGGCCGAAGTTTGGAGAGACCTGCTATGTGCTATGAATTGCTGAACTATTTCCAATCCCCCCCCCCCCGGATGTAGCTCAGCCTATTTCCAAGTTAATCTAATGTGTTCCCAGGGGAAATCACCCTTCTCTGACCCCAGTTAAACTTTGTTTTATATGCGTTACATTGCATTGTAGTGATTAATGGGAAAGGGGCAGAGGTCAATCTGTTATATTTGAAATGTAGACATAGTCCCCTTCTTTTTCTCATGCATTCTGGAGTGTTCTTGGTTTAGGCAGTTCTTAACCTGGGAATAAAATCTAGCCTGGTCAAGACCTAGAAGAACTAGCTTGTCGACTGGGCCAGCTGTGGTCAGAAGTCCAGCCGAAACTAAATGGAGCCTCATTCCATTTAGTTGGGAATGAGGAGACTCCTTTGGACTGAAGGTGACATCCACGTATTGGATGTCCAGTTGGAGACCAGTGAACGAGAATGGAGGCGATACACAGGGACATGTAATAAAATGTGCAATGCTTTAAGGTGCTGGAGGCTTTGAACTCTAGAAAGTGAACAGCAGAAAGTGAGCAGCAGAACCGGTTCCCAGTTTACTCATGCAGCACCTGTGGCATCCCATTCACTGTTCTGACCTGCTGTCCACTACCGGGAAAGAGATGATGGCCCTCAGGGTGGTATTACAGCAACCAACTACAGGGTCAAGCGACACAAGGGTCAGGTGATATAGGCAGATCCGTACCTGGCTCCGAGCACACGTAGGAGCGGGGCAACGTCACCGTGCCCCCAGTGCATCGCCCCACCCTTGTGCATCACCCAGCCACGCCTCCCTGCGCACAGAATCACTTCATTAAGAAATGATACGACTTCAAGGGAGGGAGGGCAGGTTAAAAAACATGCGGGTTGTGCTGTGCAGTGGTGCCTCGCCACTGCGGGTGCCCACTGCACATGTCACCCCCTGCTACACCCCCCTCCACCTCTGGATGTAGGCAACATGTAGGGCTCCACCTGGACTCCTAATCTTCTTGGCCCTGCCGTGGCTCTTCAGTCTTGTTCCTCTGGCATAGACTGAGCAGCCCTTGGATGGCTCTGTTCTGCCTGGCCTCTGCTGGCATTCCAACGGTTTCACGTCTACATTCTTCCCGAGAGCTGGGTCGCAGTTCTTCAGATCAGAAATAGGCAAGGAAAGAGTGTACTTGCGAGCCCTTCTGGGACAGGGAACCATCTTTTCATTTAGTTTGCCATGTCAACCACTTTATAACATTTTGTTGAAAAGCAGTATGTAATATATACAGTATGTATAAAATAATACAAATTATTTTAATGTTAAACACCCATACCAAAGGCTTAATCATTCCCATTTCTTTTTCAGTCCAATTGGCCACACTTTTCCCCCTCCCACCCCAGCACTTAGTCAAAGTCAGAAACCCCAGATGTAATGAGATCTATCACAGATACCCCAGAATAACCAGTACCTTGTTCCTTATAGGTAATTGTAAATGCTCAAAATGCATTTCAGGACCATTTAAACTCCCCAAAAATATTATATTGTGGAGTCCTGTGTTCTCAAGTGATGGACTGTAATTGCTTTGATAAATCTGTGGTTTCATTTCCTCCCAGAGCTCCATTTAGGGGAAAAATGACTGCCACATTTTTAGCAGTTAATTTTGATGTCAATGAATTTGACTTCCAAGTAAGTGCCGTTAGAATTGTAGCCTTTTAATTGCATTTTATGCACAGACTACATTTTAAGCCAGATGCGTGAAACTTCCATACGCACACCTAATATAACTATGAGATTTACACCAAAAGTGTGTTTGATGTTTTTAAATAGAGTTTCTATAAAGAGAGACCACACTTCAGTCCCCAAAGCATCTGTTGCTCTGCTGCTTGACGCACGTGGAAGACCACCTATGCGAAGTCCTGGAACCGGCAGTCATTTGCAGGCTACTGCATCCGCTAGAGTCTTCTACCTGGCCCAAAATAGCAGACCTGAAGGAATGAGCCAGATTCTTGTTACTGAAATCTCTGCAATGCTGTGTTTAACGAAGCCATAAAATACAGAATCCAGTTTTCAACCTCTTTTGCACCAGTAAGCATAAACTGGAATATTCACCTTCTCCTCAGCCCCCATTGAAAAAAGAATGAAAAAAAAATTATGGGCCTACAAAGGACCATCCAGTCAAATTTCAAAGTGAAATTTGCAGACAGCTGCTGTGGAGACCCACCCTCAAAGACTGTCCGGTGAGGTTCATCCATCCGTGTATGGAAATGTGAGAACTGCACGGGGTGTCACGGTACATGTCTCAGCACACTTAGGTTGTAAGTGGGACTCAACACCGGAAACTTAGAAGTAATAGGCACGCAACTTCCTTATGCAGTCAGGCATAAATGTCAGCACCAGAGAGTGCATTTTCACACTGGCTGCTAGTGCGGCACACTCAGACTCCAAGGTTTTTCATGATTTGGAGGGAGAGAAAGTGGACTGATGAAAAACAATCCTTATTTCTCCTGGACAATTGTCCACCCCACCCCCACCCCCACCCCCACCCCCACCCCTGCCATGACCTGACGAGATGTGGGGTTTTGCCCTGTTTTAAATGTTATGTGTGTGTTTAATGTTAAAATTAATGTTTTACTGCTTTGGTTTTTGATGTTTTTACTTATTGTTGTATTACATTGTACTTTTACTCTGTAGCTCTGTAAGCCACCATGGGCATTTGCTTTGGAAGGGGAAAGGCAGGGTACAAGTTCTTCAAATAAATAAAATTACTAAAAGCCGCAGTAGAATAATTCCTTTCTAAGGACCAGGTATGCTGTAACATTTCAGTTGTTCCTAATAGTGGCTTTACAGCCTAATACAAGCGGGCAGCCCAATTCTAACCTTTGCTGGTTATCCAGTGCTGGTAGGAGTTGGCTACCACACAACTCAGAGTAAAGAGATTTACTGGTAGTGGCTTTTTATCTGCAAGGATTCCATTCCCGGAACCCTCACATATAAAAAAAATTGCAGATAATTAAACCTGTGGATTTTGCCCCCATCCCAGAACCAGACTGGAGCACAGCTCCTGTCAGGTCCGGAACTCCTGTCAGGTCCCTGCTCTCCCAGGCCTCGCAATTTCTTATATAATAAGGCATTAAAAATGTCACTTCCTATTTCCCCTTTTTCTGGCCAAAATGGCTGTTCTGAGACCTGCTATGGCTGTGGGAGGACCCACACAACCTCAGTGGGCCTCAGAAGGGCCTCTGGAAGCAACTGGAGCATAGCTCCAGGCGCCTTCAGAAGTTTAAGCTTAATTTGGCTCAACATAGTCTGGAGGACCTGCGTTGAGTCAAATCCACGGATAAAAAATCTGGATAATTAGGCTCAACCTGTAATTCCCCTTTCCGTATCACATGGCAGCCACCCAATGCAACTCCTCAGCTCTGTGCCAGTGAAATTGTGCCAGTACTCAATTCACCACCCTCCTCATCTTTAGAGGGAGAGGATGAGGACACAGTTCCTGGTCTTATAACTCTTCTGTAGAGTTTTGGCCAAGATGGAGGCCAATAAGGGGAGTAATGGAGTCTTCCAGAGGAAACAGGCTTACATGGCAGAGAACATGCAAGACTGCACTGTTAGGAGGACAGTGCAAAGCATGCCAGTCACACTAGCACGTGTCTTTTTAAATAGGCAATACATAATGAATCTGGTGAATGTATTTCTTCTGTCAGCCCAATCCTATACTGTGCTGGAATGGCAAGGCCAATGGGTTTTTGCCATATCCAGAGCAGTATAGGTGAGGCTGGAGCCCCCCCCCCCCAGCAAGGGCATGTTTGTGCCCTTATCAGCCTCCCCTATGCTCCAGCCTCCCCTATGCGCTCCTTGGACCTGCACCTACTAAACAGCAGGTGCAGATCTGAGGAGACCACGCGGCCCAAACAGGTCTAGGATTCGGGCTGATGGATGAATCCTGGATGCACCTCCCTCCCAGGCTGGCAGGCATGCTGCCCCGCCCACCGCCTGCCCAGAAACACTCTCCCCCCCCCCCCACCCCCCCCCCCAACTGGCGCGGCAAGCCTCTGCGCCAGCCGGGCTCAGCTGGTGCAGAGGGTGCCAAGTGCAGGTTCTCTGAGGCTGGTGCTGCCTGCAGTGCTGGTCTCGGAGTGAGAGCGCCGACATGGGGGTGCCACTTGGCGCCCCCGTGTTGGGGCTCTGTGTGTAGCGTCGATGCTACCATGTAGTGTCGATGCTACAGGGTGCCTAGGATGGTGCCCTGTGTGACCAGTTTTAGTAATCCATAGATTAGGCCTTTTTGTAAATCACAATAATACAATTTGTATTCTATACATGACCCATTTGAAATTAAAATATGTTCTTTGTCCTCAGACTCTCTGTGTTGAAGACACCAGTCATTTCTGAGTTGGCTTTCTTTCTTGTAACAAGTGTGTATAGCAAATTGGAAGTGCTACCTTTTTTTACTGCCAAAATAGATAAAATTTCATCTTCCTGCCAACTATGAAAGTCATTACCAGACCAAAAACAAAGAGAGAGAGAGAGAGAGAAAGAGAGAGAGAGAGAGAGAGAGAGAGAGAGAGAGAGAGAGAGAGAGA
>JAJKFI010000004.1:32615342-32639094 GCA_029204185.1 Lerista edwardsae | reverse complement strand
AGAGAGAGAGAGAGAGAGAGAGAGAGAGAGAGAGAGAGAGAGAGAGAGAGAGAGAGAGAGAGAGAGACGTTTATAGCTCAGTCTGTGCCCTGACTTCACTTGACCTAATTTACAGGTCTCGGTTTCTGTGTGAGAGGGAATTTGATTACAAAGAGGTGAGCGGAAATTCCAAGGCGAGATGGCTGGAAAACTCAAAACTGTAACCAACATCTGACCGTTCGTATCAATGTCGGGTTTAAGCCGCCTGCTCCCTAATGAGCAGCTTCTTCTCAGCGGACATTTGACATGTGCACGCCATTCAGGCAAACCGTTTCCATTAAAGTGGCTTCACAGATGCTAAGTATTAGGCAAGCTACCTGCAGATGGATCCTGAAGCATCCGCAGATGAGATTAAGGAAGTGAAAGGCAGACTGCTGACCTGGGAAGCACCATTACCTCAGCAGGATCAAGCACTCTTCCACTCCAGAATATAAAGCCTTTTCCTGACATCAAACATAACTTGACAAATGGAATGCCATACTGAAAATCACACGTAGGCATTTGCTCGGCCAAGAATGGGGTGCATTGAACCAACCTCAGCTGCGATTCAAGTCAACGGGAACGGTCAAATCTGTCTGGTTTTGCTCTTTCTGTGCCTAAGAAACGGAAGGATATCCTACAGATAAAGGCCTTTTCTCACTTCATTGTCCCTCTTCACCCCCGCGCAGTGGTTTTTCTAGTGGCTGATGCTGGTGGTGTTTTGCATTTGTTTTAGATTGTGAACCCTTTGGGACAGGAGCCATTTAACTTTATTACTATTATCTGCTTGTAAACCGCTTTGTGAACTTTGTGTTGAAAAGTGGTATATAAATACTGTTGATTGATTGATTCATATTTTTTGTTTTGTGGCTTAAGTTTGGAGGTGAAGAATTTTTTTTTTAAAGGACATCATGCAATAGAATGGTGTAGGTGTGTGCATGCATGCGTGTGACTTGAGATGGATGCAGTAATGTCATTCAGTAACGAGCTGCCGGAACGTGAGGCGGGACTTACCGCTTGATTGACAGGCAGTCCGGAACGCGTCGCCGCCTGCCCGCCCGCCGCGGGGGCTCTCTCCGGGTGGCACGCCCCTCCGCGGCTCGCCCAGGCACCCAGCGTGCCCCCCAGGCAAGCGGGCACCCCCTCCGAAGCCAGGGGTGCCCGCGCAGCGGTCGGGCAGGCAGCGACGCATCACGAACGGGCAGCCAATCAGGCGGTAAGTCCCACCTCGCGTTCCAGCAGCTCGTTACTGAATGACATTACTGGATGGATGCCATATCTGTGGCACTTATCAATACACCAAAATATATTCATGTTTGTTGAGATATGACTGGCAGTACTTCTAGGAGCTGGTTTTCGCTTTTATTGCTTGCTGTGTGCGTTGGGGCAGGGCGTCTCCCAGCATTTGGCGCCTCCCACAATGACATCATGTGTCGCTGCTGACTTCCAGGTCAGCCAAGCTCCGAGCTGCACAAGCATACAATCGAGCAGGGACACTGGATTGAGCACCAGGCAAGCTGCACTGGGAGAGGCCTGAAGAGGATGGGGTGAAGCTAACCTGGGAAGGATGGCCAACCCCTCCCCTTTTCTTCTTGCTGTTGGGCCTGATAAAGAACTGGGATGTGCAGCATGCGCCCGGACTGGTATGCCAGTGATGGCCTATTTCTGTGAGTGCTTTACAAAAATGGGACTCGTGCCCCACTGGCATAAAAGGCCCGGTGACAGCATGAAGATTGCACTGCTACCAGGGAAATCAAGGCTGCTGCCACAAGGCAGCTGCAGCAGTGGATCTCTGCCACTGCAAAACCTGGGTGGCACCAGTTCGTTGGGTGGTTCATGGGCAGAGAGGGGGAGGGCAGGGGAAGTAACTTGGTGGGGAGGGGGAGGAACCTGGTGGCATGTCAAGGGCAGGAGGGAGTGGATCTGGTGTCAGTGACTTTGGCCGGATCCTCTTCCCCTCAAGAAGGGTGCTGCTCTTCAGCAAAGGCTGCCTGCCCCCTGGGACAGAGCCTGGCATCCTGGATGCTGCTCCTTCCGTTACTAGGGAGAGAGCATGTGGAGGAAGAAGAAGGAAGTTGCGCAAAGGGACACCCTCCGTCCTACAGGTACCACAGAGGGCAGGGCAGGTTTCTCAGGTATCTAGGCAATACATCCCCCCCTCCCAGAATCCAGCAGGCCATTTTGCACCCCTATGCCAACATGGGGAACAAAAAGGGAGGCAAAAGAGCATGGAAGTGGGGTGCTAAACTACTCATTTTCTCTGAGAATTGTACCCCATCTCCTATTTATTTGTGATTGTCATCCGTTCCTCCTCCTAGGGGG
The DNA here is from genome assembly GCA_029204185.1 of Lerista edwardsae. Classification (NCBI taxonomy): domain Eukaryota; kingdom Metazoa; phylum Chordata; class Lepidosauria; order Squamata; family Scincidae; genus Lerista; species Lerista edwardsae. Next base: position 32,636,754 of record JAJKFI010000004.1, on the reverse strand, counting down.
GAGCTCTGCCAAACCTTTGGTGAACCTTTTTGGCTCAGTGTGTCAAAAACTTTGGAAAATGCTTAACTTGATTCTGCTGGCGTGTCAACCCCCCTCCCAAACAAAAGAGAAACAATGCTTTATATTAATTTATTTAAACAAAAAATACAGTCTAATCATGTGTGGTGCTGTGCATTATATAAATACGATTGATTGATTGATTGATTGATTGATTGATATAAAGGAACAGCAAATAATTACAAAAAAGAAAAATGAGAAAAATGAACTCAGTTTTCGTCAGGTGTTGGTGAAAGTTGGTGTGTCACCCCAAACCTTGTGGCGTGTCACCTTTGATACGCCTGTCGTAGGTTCGCCATCACATCTAGTGTGTGCTTTGGCCTTTGGATTTTCTCAAAGAGCTGTATAAACCTGCAAAACCTGCCTGACCAGAGCCTACAGAAAACTGAACCTGTGTATTGGACCTTAATGTGATGAGGGGGAGTCCCAAAGCTTGGGAATATCATGTAGGGTTATGATCAAACCCCTGGTGCTGCATGATAGCTGAACTGGACCCATGAAAGGCCAGGATACTGTCGCTTCTTTTGCTCTCACACCCTTGAAGCGATTAGAGCAGTGGTTCCCAAACTGTGGGTCGGGACCCACCAGTGGGTCGCAAGCCAATGTCAGGTGGGTCGTGAAGCACATAGAGCAGCCATATTGAAAATAGGGGAAGATAGGATGCTGGAAAGAGAGTGGGCTGTGTTGTTATTTTGCATGTGCTGAGGTTGTAAATAGGCTTTTTTCTTCCTGGTTCACTTTGCTTTTGGAAAATGGCTGGTAAATAATTGCTGTGTTCTGAGCAAAGCAGCAGGCACAATAATGGCACTTCTGGCCATGACATCACTTTGGGTAGGTCCTGGATAGATAGTCATTCTAAGAATTGGGTTCTGGTGCTAAAAAGTTTGAGAATCACTGTCTTAGAGCATCTGAAGTTTTCATCGCCTGCGGTGTAAATCACTGCAGGACTGAAACTCATAGAAAGAATTGCCAACAGTTGTGCTCTGAAAAGGTGTTTGATTTTTTTTTTCCTTCTTCATGCAGTCAATCAGTAACATGCTGGGACAACAATAAGTCATGAGAGGATTTCAGCTTGTTCTCCTACGCTTTCTTATAGAACTGTTTCCTCACTGTCTTGTGCACAGTTACTTGTGTAATTGGCTGACAGCACTTAAGATTTAATGATGCACCATAAACTACAGATCAGCAGAAGATAAAGGCTGCACTTTCATTTGACCTTCAGTTGTGTTCCTTTGTAAACAGCATGCAAGTGGTTTGCCTCAAGCCAGGAATATCCCATATTTATTTTTACTGCTTTTAGTCCTTTACACCTCGGAAGAACACCATCTGAAATTAGGTTTAAATGGTTCACTCAGGATCAAAAGTAATTGCTTCCTTTTGATGATAGAGGCACAGTCATCTTGCACAATTACAAAAGTCACCGTGGCAGAAGGTGTTGATCAGAAAGACATGTTTACGACAATGGCATATTTCATAACATTTCAACAATTAGTCTTGACAGTATGAGACAGAGGATCTAATATTCCTGAAATGTGGGAAGTCTTACACCCCTAATTGCATGCACATTTTGCTCATGAGCTCAGCATCGACTGTGGCCAGGTTGATCAAGTGACTGCATGCTGGAGGGCTGAGGTCATCAGAAATTCTGTCAATAAAGGGTAATGATGGGAGCTACTGAGCATTTTGCAAACTCTAATTCTGAAACCAGCTCCAAGGGCAGGGAAAAGACGACCTTAAGCCTAGTCAATGACAATGTTGCCCTCAGTGTGGTGAGATGCTTGAAGAGAGATTTTCCCACCACTTATTTTGATTGATTGCCGGTTAGATGTATTTCAAGAGGGGGTTGCACAATTTGTTCTTTTGGTAGTAATCCTCATGTGCGTCCTTCCCAACAACCTTTCAAGTCAAAGGGCATCAGTCTTGTTTTCCAGACAGATGCAAAAAAAAAAAAAAAAAAGTAGGCTCTGTTTGTCAAAGCAGGTGACTAATCTATTTCACATATTAAGGATTCCACTGCTTGCAAATAAACATGTAAATGGTTTACAAACCAAATCACATTGGTTTTCTACTCTTCCTCCAAGAAACAAGGAGGCAGCAACGCTGCACAATGGAGGATGATCATTTGCTATCATCACAACATCCTTGTCAGTGGCATCCCTAGAGGGGGATGCAGACATGCACCAGGTGACCCCCTAAAGGCTGGTGACACCACTAGTGGCCAAAACCTTGGAAAGAAATGTGTATTTATGAACAATACCATCATCTTATATACCATTGGAAAGGTAGTTTCATGCAGAATATCATGAAACAAGCCATGTTGTATTATCTGTAATCTATCAAAATGTATGACCAATTAACCAGAGAAAGAAAGCACAACTGCCTTATGTTACATAATGAGGATTGCCTTAACTCAAAACTGAGCAATGAGACTGACTGTTCCACGAGCCAATGAGGTTTTGGTTTGACTATAGCAGGGAACCAATAAGGTGTTACTATGAGTTAGTTCTGATTTCCATGTATCAGAGTTAATACTAGAACTCATATTCAGTTGTTTGCGTGCCATTAGTTGGCCACTGGTTTTTTTTGGTTGGGTACTGATGAATGAATGGTTGGGTGATCTGTGCTGTTACATATTCAGATAAATAAATAAAGTCAATGGGGATGATACCAATTGATACTAATGATGTCACTGCATTTAGGGTGCAATCTGCACTGCTCTGGGCCTGCGACTGCGCTGTATCCAGTGCAGTATGAGGGAGGCTGGAGCCTCCCCAGTGCAAAAAGGGCATGTTTGTGCCACCAGCCTCCACTATGGGTTCCTCAGATCTGTGCCTGCTCAATAGCAGGAGACAGCGTGGCCCGAACTGGGGCCGCGCGGCCTGTGGGTGAGGCTTAAGATTTGGCCTTACAGCTGGCCCACCAGCTGGCCCACCCATTGCCCTCCCAGGAACACCCACCCCCTGCCCACTCCTTCCCTCCTGTGCTCTTTGGCCTGCCTCTGTGCCAGCTGGTCAGAGATGGGCAGTGATGTCATGCAGGGGGAACGCGGGGGAACTCAGTTCCACTTGTTAAAATTAGGGCTGACTCCGCCCACTTCACTCTCCCTCCTCCCCCCTCCCAATTCCTCTGCAAAGAGCTTTTCTTCTTGGTTGGCCGGAACTCAGAGGGTTAAAGGGAGCGACTCCGGATTCCTAGGGGGGCGAAGGGGGAAGGGCTGCAGTGGGGAAGTACCGTCCTGCACAGCCCCCTTCCTCGCTCCCTCCAGCCACACACGTGGAGTCAGCAGCCACTGTGGTGAGTCTGCAGCCCACTGGGGAGAAGGGGCATCCTGGGGGGTGCAGTGGCGAATCGAGGGGGGCCCTGGAGGGGACGGAGGAGCCGGGACTTTTTGAAGTTGCCCTCCTGACCTGCCCAGCATAAGCAGGCTTTGGTGCGGGGAAGCGCCCAAGGGTGCCGTCCGGAGTGGTGCCGCCCCTCAGCCCCTTCCACAGGTTCCTGCCTCATTCTGCTCAGCCAGCCTCAGCTTCGAGGCTGCTGCCCCCATGCCAATTTTCAACTTCCCTGGCAATTTTGAATAACTCCACCTCGCCCAGGCACAAAGACCAAGGAAAGGCTTTTGCCGCTGTCTCTCCAGTCCAGAGCGTTTCACTGGTGCTCTGGGTGTGAGGCTTCATTGGGAGACTGTCCCCATCGCTATTGGAGCTGCAACTGGGGTGGGGGGGAATTCTTCAATTTCTGTTCTGTAGGCGCCAGGCACTGTACAGAACCGGCTGGCTCCACCCACTCGTCGCTGACACCGTCGTTGGCTAGGAACCAGCCGTGTGTAGACCTGGGCTCTACCAGCCTCCGGAGCCCAGGTCTACCCATAGGAACCAGCTGTGGGTAGACCTGGGCTCCGCCAGCCTCCAGCTTATGACGTCACTTCTGGTGGGTGGGTCCTGACACATGCCAATCAAAACTGAGTTACTGTTCTTAAATCATTTAGATGACACCACTGGAGACGGGGCAGCACACATTTGATTTGTTTACCACTTTCTTTATACACCCTGTCCTCCAAGGAACTCAGGGTGGTGTAAATAGTTCCTCTGTTCCTTTTGTACTCAAAACAACCCTGTGATGTAGGCGAGTTTAGGAGCTGTGTGCCAAAACCCTAGTTCTTGTATTGAGTGCTTAAGCAATAAGTGTATGGAGCCAAAATCAGTGTCACTGTTGCCAATGTGACAAATGGCTGCTCTGCCATACGTGTGAGTCTGCCACATCCTGCTTGTTCTCAAAACTCTACCTCTACCGTAGAGCTGGAACCCTCTTCACTGGAAGTGGAAAGGGAACATGCCCAGCAGCACTTGTGGCAGTGGTGCTATTGGTGACCCTGGGGCTCAAATATTCTTACACCTGTAGCTTACGCAAACAGACTGGCTGCTTCCTTGCGATTGTTCTGATTTCTTCAACTCTGACCTAAGATTTTCCCTTATGTGTGAGTGCCCAGAATCCCCTGTATGTGAGACGTAAAGGGTTACCCTACTGAAATCCCCTTAGTTTGAAGCAGGGCCAGCTTTAAGCCAATGTGACCCATGTCATCCCATGGGCCCCACCCTTTGGGGGGGGGCTACACCAGTGCAGCGAGCATATTGCCAGGATCTCTATGAACTGTAAGTCAGTGGGGTGAGCAGAGCAGCTTTAACTTGAGCTTTCCCACCTGCCCCTGCTTCCGAACTGCCCCCCAAATGGGCTTCCTTGGAAGCACTGGTGGTGACATAATTATGTCGCCACCAACTATTTCCAGGTGCCGCTCATGGCACCACAAGAACTTTTCTTGGTGAGCAGGGTGCCCCGCAGGGAGTGGGGGGCATGGAAGTGCCCCATATTGGGCCCCACTGCTCCTGGAGCCGGCCCTGGTTTGAAGGAAACCCTTTCATCTCAAACGTCTGCCACTCAGGGATTCCTTACAACATTCATGATCTGTTTCAAACCACGGCCTTATTGAATGCCATTGATACCCTGCAGTGACTCAGCGAAGGAGAAGCCCTTCTTTCTGAGAAGTCAGCAAAAGCTGGGTTCAAGTGTATCCAGACAGAAAGCTGAGAATCTGAGTACAGACCAGTGGTGTCATCTAAATGATTTAAGAACAGGTACTCACTTTTGATTGGCATGTGTCGGGACCCGCCCACCAGAAGTGACGTCATAAGCCGGAAGTGAGGTCGTGGCAGGAAGTGACATGAAAAAAGCCCTTTTTGAGGCCTCAGACAATTTTAAACTGACCCAACAGTTGCAACAGTATTCCACAGCACCCCCAGAACGTGTTAAGGAGGCCTGGCATCATGTTAAAGTGACCCAACAGTTCCAAAACCCCAGAGCAGCTCATTTTTCAGTGGCAAGGCAAGGCAAGGCTCCGCTCGCTGCCTGCCTGCCTGCCTGGCTCTGAGAACGTGCAGGCAACTCAAACATGCAGGAAATTCAAACGTTGCAGGGGGCGGAGTCGATGAGTGGGCGGGCGAATGGGTGGGGCCTAATTAGATTAGGTTTCTAATCCTAGAAACCGGTACTCGCGTACCCCCGCGTACCCCCTGCATGACATCACTGGTACAGACTCATCTTCCAAGGCTATCAGAGCTATGTATTCTTGCTGGGGCACATTTCTTTTATTCTTTGGGTTTTGTTTGTGCTGCTTGTTTGTTTGTTTTTGCCTAAAACACACTATGGATGTATGACAGAACAGGGTTTCTGTATACAAAGTCTTCTGTGAATCAAATAAATATAAGATTGGAAAGCATTCGAATCAACAAGCAGCCGCATCTTAAAGGCAGTCTTTCTCATCAGGAGAAGTTTTGGACTTTCATTGTCAGTTGACAGGGGCAAAAAAGAAGAAAAACCACCTTAGGCTGGAATTCTAAGCATGCCTACTAAGTGCTGTTAAACTGGCTTGTTGAGAAAACCTGCTTAAGACTGGGCTGTTAGTGCATCTTTAAACAAAATATTGGTCACACAATCACAGAAACTGGTGGGCAATTTTGCATGGCAGAGTGTGCATAATTAGGTTTTCTCCTTTTTTTAAACCCTGGAAACTTGATGCCCCCCCTTTCCCTCCCTTTTCCACACGAATGCTGTAAAGCACACACTATTTCATTGTTTCAATATGTCCAGCTCTCCCTTGGGTTGTTGAAAGGGCTCCGCGTCAGTGGGCTGCTCGCTGCTGGAAGATGCTGTGTGGCCTACAGGGAGATGATGCAGGCAGCAGTGGAGGGGAGACCCACCTCTTTCCATCTCATTCCAGACTGAAGCAGTTCCAGATTCTTTCCCCCACCCTTTCCATTCTCAGCCCCTGGATTTTGATCCCTGCCTCCCCCAACATCTGCGCGGCGCGCGTGTTCGGGCGATCCCTCTGCCGTCGAAATTGACCAGGCGCATCTTTAGCTCTGCCAGTTGCATCAGCTCTCTCTCGCACCGTTTCCGAGAACATCTTCTCTTTACTTCCCCTCTAGACTCAGCTAATAAGGGCGAGTGCAAGTGAGGCGTTTTCCCCCTGACAACCCAGCGAGCAGGGCAGCCTTGCTCTGCCTTGAAGGGGGGCGGCGGAGGGAGAGATCAAGAGAGCTTGGCATCGGGGTGTAATTAACCATGATTGATGGGCCACTGCCTCCGGGTTTCAGGTTAGGTAAACAATTCGTGCAGTTGGTCAGTTTCACTGTAACTTTTTTCTCCAAAGTCCCTCCCCCTCCCCCTCCTTCTCCTCCTGAGTTCCCAAATCTCCCTCGTACAAGGCAGCAGCTGCGGCGGCGGCACCACCAGCAACACGCGCCGAGCGTGCCTCTGGGGGTAAGTGTTCCTGTAGCCCAGGCAGAGCAAGCGAGCGATCCGCAGGGGCCGGGGCGTGCAAGGCAGGGACCCACGCGCTGGCCGCGCAGTTCCCTCGAGCGGCTGGGAAGCCGGGGCGAGAGTCCTCGCTGCGGGACCGCGGGAGACTCTTCCGCGCCAGTTTTCAGGATTAAGACCTACGCCAGGTCCCAAAGTGATTTTCCCAAGCGGTGAGTCCTGGGCATGTTCCGCACATGGCACTCCACGTCCAGGCAGCAGAATTTCCTTGGGCTGCTCGTGTTAATTTCTCTCTGGAAAAGCCTTCCCAAATCCTTGATTATCTCCATGTGTTGGAAGGAATGAGAGAGGCGAACACAGCCAATGGCCAGGGAGGCTCGTCTGCCCAGAAAGTTGGCGTTCTTGTGGCCGATCCTTTCCGTGAGCAATCAGCACAGAACGACCTGAAGCGCAGCTTCTTCGCCCCGGAAAGTTTAGTAACACGAAAGTAAGGGAGCAGCCTGTAAGCCCCCCCCCCCCTTCGAAGGGATGGAAATTGTAGGCGCACATCGAAAACTGCAGCAGTCCCACCAAATGCAGGACAAGATTTAAGAGCCAGGAAATGTTGTTTCAGACTTAGAAGAAAACCAAGCAAAGCACAATGCCACATTTGCTGATTATGTGGTTTAGGAAGTCCATGGCCCAAAGGGTGGGTGGGGGGAGCGAGAAACAAACCAAAAATGTTTCTCAACTGTTGCTTTGCTGCAAACAATTCCCTGGGTGGAGACTGATTAGTGGATGTCTGCAAATCAAGCGATCCTTTGGAATTAGGGGGAAAGTTGAGAGACAAACCAACGCTCTGCTTTGTTTCAAGCCTGCGTGCCGTTCCCAGATGAGGCTGTTCCATGAGAACCCGTGGGAAGCGGAAAGGAAGGGGGGCACCTCACGATTGGAAAGCTTGGCAGGAGAACCGGGTCTACATCATGAGCCTCCTCTCTGGTCTGGGTTGGAGCCTATATTGCACCGCCATGCCATCAGTGCGCAGCGCATGACACTGGTTACAGGAGGGGCTCTTGAGCTCATTCAGCTGGCCCAGCAAGCCCTGGGTGGCTGTAACTGTAAAGTGGGTTAGATAATGGTTAAAGCCACCTGGTTAAAAAGGATCAGGAGAGGTTGGAGCATCTTCATTCATTGATAAGATTACGTGGGGTAGGACCAGAGCCCGAACATCCTACCCCAGCACCCTGGGGCAGTGACATCATGACTCTGCCCATTTGCCCCCCCTCCCAGGTGGGTTCTCCCTGGAGGAGGGTGGGCACAGGAAGTGGCCAGCAATTCCTACCTCAGGGACAGCATGGAGGAGACGGCTTCTGCACTTCAAGCACAAAGGCAGTCCCCCTCCCTACTGGCATTTCCTTGGAGGAGGGTGCCCCTCAGGCTCCGCCCCAGTTATGGCTCTGAGTAGGACATGCAGCAGTACAGAAGTGGACTACTGAACACACAGAAACTAATGAGAGCCCTTAAAAAAGATAGTTGTGTAGGTTAAACGATACATGCATCCCATTTGAGAGAGCAGCAACGTAGGTCTGTTCATTTGGTAGAAGCCTAAAAGCCAAGATCTATGGACAGGAGTGCTTTGCACCACCATCAGACATATCAGAAATGCTCTGGTCTGGACAAAGATACAAAACTTTGGGACACAATAACCCAAATAACTGATAAGGCAGTCAAAACTTATCAGTCTTAAGATCCTTTGAAATACGATTTGTATTTTTGTTCCTGGGATTTTGGAAGGAATTCATTTAGGGCGCAATCCTAAACTGAGTTAGGCCGGCATAAACTAAGCCAGCAAAGTTTGGCCAGCACAAGGGCCACCGTTAAGTATGTTTGGACCACTCTTGGAGTCAGAGAGGCCAACGCACAGACATGAGCCATGCTCCCTGACTACGAGAGTAGTCTATACACACTTTATGATGGCCCTTGTGCTGGCCAAACTTTGCTGGCTTAGTTTATGCCAGCCTAACTCCAGTTTAGGATTGTGCTTTTAGGAATAGCTTCATTGAAGCTTTTTAAGAACATGTACTGTATACCCCAATCCTATTCCCCAGCATTTGCACTAATGCAGTCACTCCATGACGGTGCACACTGCATCCTGCAGTGGTCGTGGTGCAGTTGGGACTCTCCTTTGCTCTCTTACGTTCAAGTAAGCCCCCTGTTGTCCTAAATGTTTACTTGGACTTGTATCCGCTCTTTGGATGACATAAGTCTGTATAGATCCAAGAGGGTGTGGCAAGGCTGGGCAGTGTGCTTAGGATATTAGTGGCATCTTTGCAGCTGATAATGACCCCCTGCTTGCCCTGATGCACCTCCCAGCAGCCTTGATCCTCCTCCTCTCTGCCTGTTACTCCCTGTCTAGCCCCCACACTGACTTACCAGCACTGAGGGAGCCAGGGAAACTGCTGCCGCCGCAGAGCCAACACCACATACTGTTTGCAACAGTGGCCCAGTAGTATGTGACACAGCACGTTGCATTTTGTGACACCACAAGCCACGCTGTGCTGCCAGAATGCGAGTTCTGGCAGTGCAGCTGAGGAGCAGGACTGGACAATAAGCCTATAATATATTTGTTGGGTAACTTTTCCTATTGGATATATTGACAGTGGACTCCTACACTTCCTAGGGAAGATGTTTCTCTGAGTTCTGAGTAAACATCCCTTGAGTAAGCTCTAAGCATGCTTTGAACTGTATGTATTTTTAAGCGTAAACATAATTAAACATTAATATACTTTTTATGCCCAAAAGGCAACAAGTCCAATATTAAAAATACAGTATAATAAATGACAACAAAACCTGCACTGCATGTCTACATTTTACGTTTGTGCCATGGATGTAATTGCTGAAGTCTTGCTCGAGTCTTGCCTCTTGCCTTTGTGTCAGTGCTCTAAGGGCATTATGCTGGTGCAGTTTTTGGCCTTCGTTCTCCCGGCGAGGGTTGGCATGCATCTGAGCTGTGGCATGTCATACTGGAGGTGGAGGCTCACATGACTGAATGCTCAGCCAGGAAAACCTTCTCTGCGTGGAGAAAAGATAGCAAGGAGACAGATAGGCTAGAACGCTTCTCCCTGACTTCTTGTTTTCTATATGGAGGAAATGTTTTTGTATGGAGAAAAAGTCAATCATATGAGCCCCCCCCCCCTCTGCAATCTGAGGTGGTACAGGCCAGCCACAGGTAGAGAAGTAGCTTTAAATGCACTGCATGTCTGAAGTGTCAAGGGACACTTGAGAGCTAAAAGCAAGGGTCAAACCTTGCAATATTCTGAGTCAGACCATTCCTCCATTTAGCTCAATATTGTTAAAACTGACTGGTGGTGATTCTCCAAGGTTTCAGAGAGGATTTCCCTCCGCCTGCCCTCCCAGGAGATGTTGGGTCTTGAGCTGAGACCTTCTGGATGTGAGGGAGATGCTCTTCCACTGAGCTGCTTAAAGGGGCTTATCTATTTTGCTGTAAGGCAGTTTATTACACCTGGGGATATTTTATAAAACAAAGACATCCTGGAATATAAAGGAAATCCTCTTGAAACAAGGCACATCCCTTCTAAATATTGCATCTGGCAGCCCTACGGTCTGCGCTGTTTGTCTTTCGTTTGCTGGACAGTTCCCTGGCAAAGAAACGAAGGGTGTGTCCATGTGGATTTCGATAGGGCCAAGGAAGATGGTTTGTTTGAGTCACTGTTTCTTGGCATGCTCTCTTGACCCCACCCCCAACATTTCTGGCAAACCTTTAAACTTCCAGAAATGCCAGGTCATTTTGTATTATTTACTTGCAGTCTTCTTTATGCTGTCATAGGAGGATTTGTCTCTGGGTAGCACAGTCTATGTGACAAATGTTTGATCACGTGTTGCCGTTGGTACACAAAGTGGGGAGGGGAGCTGGAATGTGCTCTCGTTCTTGTATCTCTTCCTGAATTTTCTATTTCCAAAAATTGGGAGAAAATACCTTATTGTGGGGGAGGATTAGGAACCTCTCACCTGCCCCAAGGATAGCAGTGCATTCCCTAGGAGCAGAAAATCAAAGACTCAAGAGCTATATTGCAGCTGTACCACTTCTATCCGTGTATGTGAAGTAGAGTCAGAGCCCTTTCCACCTATTCAGCATTTGCTTTATATTAGCCCTTTTAAGAAATTCTTGGCTGTAGTGCTGCCTGCAGCATAGTCCCTTGTATGCCTTTGATATAATTCTTCATGTCACCTGTGATTTTTCATGTGACTTTTCCTCACTAGTGATTCATTCATACTTAAGTGAATGGGAAAGGGAAACCTGATTGTTTGGCATCATGGTAGTGAGTTAGTGGTCAAAAGATTAACCAGACCATTCAAGCTCACTGCAAGAGTGTACATCTGTCCTGGCTCTGAATTGTATCTATTACTCAAGACTTGACCTTGGCAATATGCCTTCTAAGGCTGGGATTTTGCTTAGGAACCCACGAATAGTTTATAGCAAATAATTGGACTAGTTTGGAATAACAGAGCTGGAATTTCCTGGCTCCCCATAAGCATCTTTAATTTTTATAACCAAGGATTGCAGTATGTGTGTGTGTGTGGGGGGGGGGAAATGCCACTTTCCGTGTTTGGGTCTTTTATCTTTTTCTAGTGCTAATTTTGCTTATTTTTTACTAGTCATGTGTTGGAGGATCCTTCCGTCTAAAGATTTATTTTAAGCCTAGTGAAGCCAACGAAGAATTGGCACCTAGGCTTGGATCCAAAGCTCCTTTTAAGGAAGCTCCGTGTATAGAACAAGGGCTCAATCCTGAGCCCCTCAGTGCGGGTGGTACGAGCATACCTCCCGCACTGGTGTTGCAAAATGTGCCATAAGGCACATAAGGCGGTAAGCTCTTACCCCTTGCACTGCAGCATCGCTGGTCCCAGAGGTGGTGCCACAATGCTGATGAGAGGCAAGGTTACCTCTTGCCAGCGTTGCAGGGATTCTGGGTGGGGTGGGAGGCCCAGAAAGTTGGTTAGGATTGGCCAGTGAATGAATATACTCTAGAAAAAGCCAAATAGAAACAGCTGACCACTTTTTTCTTGACTTAACCTTGCATGGACTGCATTGGGAAGGGGAGATGGATTTCTCCTTTGGTTACTGTTGCACATGCTTTCCATGTGCCCGACCAGGAAGCTGTTCTAATTATTGGCAATCTTCTGTTTTAAAGCATTTGAGCATTTCCTTTCTGACCTACTTGCTAATGAACTTTGTTCCTGAATTGGGTCCAAGAGCGCAGGCCAGAAATACCAACAGCCCAGATTCCCTGCTGTTAGCAACGAAATGTGACCAAAAGAATTTAATTGATATTGAAAAGAATTGTCCTGAGTTATTAAAAGAACCTCCTTCTGAACCAATATTCATTTTATGATTGAATGGAGGCAGTGGAGGCTATGTACATCCCATGAGTGGGAGTTTGTATAAGGGCATGTTTTAAACTGCCGACACGACCAGAAACTCGAGCATGTAATCTCTTGCGATGGGTTGCAGACAACCTGCCAGCCAACCAGCAGCTGCATAAGAAAGCAGAGAAGCTGCAGTCTTCCTTTTTGATGAGAAGAGAATGATCCCTATGGATAAGGAATGACAAGTTCAGAAAGACATTGGAATACAAAGGCCCACAACTGTATCCTTACATCATTCATATTTAAATTCAAGCCTCCTCTTATTGGTCGTATGAACCCTAGCCTTCCTCCTATTGGTCAGATAAAAAATTCAGATAGTGTTAGGATATTGTTTCCAGCAGCCTGCTCACTTCATCCTTTCCTCTTTGCCATATGACATCCCTGCCTGCGTTACAGGGATGGGGGAAGGGAGTAGTAATCTAGTGCTAGAAGGATACTCTTGAAGGAGCATAATTGCATCTTAATAAAGTCTACCAGCATATAATTGCCCAGGTTTAATGATCTTGAAGCATGATGGATTGTGCTTAGGTGACTCTGAGTGATTAGCCCAAATTTAATTGTTTCAGGTCTCTTTGCTTGGAATGGCCAGAAATGATGAATGGTTACTGAACCCTGGGGTTGGGGGTTGGGGGTAGGGCTATACAAATCCATTGATCCATTTAAGCTGCAACTTGGGCCCAATTCACATGTGCAGATTCATATAACACTTTTTTTCTATGTGTCCCAAAATACGTTACATACCTTGTATCAGCAAAGCTTACACTAGCAGAGAGTTATCTCCAGTGGGAGGGTATGTGACAGACATGTAAAGAACGTATATACCTGCACAGGCACCCAAAAATCTGAGCATGGAAACCTGGTTGAATGTGTCTGAGTAAGAATAAAAGGAGATGGGAAGAAAAGTAATACCACTGTCGGAATCTGTTATAGACCAGTTTGCCAGTGTGGTTGAGTTCGAAAGGCTTGTTAGTCAGTCTCCTCGAATCTACACCAGCTATATGGCTGGCATAAATTGAGGCGAGAAAAGGGGTGGGCAGGTTCAAAAGAAGAGGATTGGATCCTGGCACATGCTAGTACTACTGAGATCCACCAACTCCATCCCTGTCCCTGCTCCCTGCCTTCCCCTCTCCCTGCCCCAAAACTTCCCCTGTCCTTCCCCTCTTGGACCACAGCATCCACCTACAGGCAACTTGCCACAAGTGGTGGAGCCTCCAGGAGCCACTGCAGCACATGCCACACCTCTTGCCGTTTGCAGCAGTGGCCTGAAGGTGTGCAACAGCAGCTTGGCTTTTGTGCTGCTGTAAAGGACTTTGCCCTGCCAGAACACAAATTCTGGCAGCACAAACCTGTCCCACTTAGGATTGGGCGCTGAATCGTGTAGTGCTCGGGTAGCCCAATCCTATAGTGCAGTGTTTCTCAGACTGTAGGTCAGGGCCCACTAGATGGGTCACAAGCCAATTTTAGGTGGGTCCCAGTTCATTTCAATGTGTATTTTATAATTCATATGTTAAGACTTGATGCTCCCATGGTCTGTGACTGCTTTGGGGGGAAATTTCACAGATCTGTACTTTCAAAAGGCTACTATGTACATAAGAACATAAGAAGAGCCCTGTTGGATCTGGCTAAAGGCACATCTAATCCAGCTTCCTGTATCTCACAGTAGCCCACCAGTTGCCTCAGGGAGCTCAGGAGACAACAAGATGCTTGCATGTATATGCTTTTGATTATTATAGTCAATGGATCTTCCTCCTGGGTAAGTGTGGACGCATTGCAGCTTTGAGGATGTTTGGGGATTTTTTACAAAAACAAACCAGTAATTGCTAGGTAGGGTTTGGAGGGTTCTTTGTTTAAAATAAACTTTAAATGTATACTTATTGTAAATGTTTACTTAATTAATCAGATTTGATTTTTGTCATATGGGGATGTTAAAAGTTTTCTTGCTTGATGATGTCACTTCTGGCCAATATTACACTGGTACAAGGTCATGTGCCAACTAGAGCAGGTAAGTTGATACCAAGTGGTGCAGGGGGTGGGAGAGGATTCCTGGCATGGGGAGGGTGTTTTTCTGGGCAGAGGAGGGTGAATCTGTGGTGGCAGCCTGTAACCTAACCCCCACTCCTGAGCCTCAGTGACCTACATGGGTTGCTTGGATTTGTGCCAACGAAATAAAACAGCTGGTGCAGGTCCAAGTAGCCCCTTAGGGCAGACGGGGTCATTATCCAGGATAATATCCCTTTACCGCAAGGTGACCTCCAGCTAGCTCCTAACCTGCATAGGTAAGGATATAGCACAGGCCACTGCAGCCTGGCCGTACCCGTTAGGATTGTGCCCTTTAGAATTTCTTCGGTTTTCAGAAGTGTTTCAATTAGCTGCAGTTCAGTGTATCTATATAATAGTTTTGTATTAGATTTACTTTCGCTGCACTCTTAAGTAATGGCCCCATTCCAGATTACTTGTGTAACTTCCTTTTGTAATCTATAGGGATTTTTTTTTTTTGCACATGAAAAAGTTTTTATGTTTGATTCCAAAAAAGGCATTCCTTCCATAACATTCTTTATCTGCTCTTTGCTTTATATGTTTTTGGTTTAATGCAAGTACAACAAAATACAGAACAGGTTTGCTGTCTTGGGTAATCAGTCCAATGTTATCAGCAAGGAGATGTGCTAAGGCTTTACAGTTAGAGAGCAGTGAGTGTATCCTTATCTAATCACCAAAGCATTCCTGCTATTCTAGCATCCACCGCAAACTGCATGTACTGTGTCCCCTTTCTCAGCGTACCAGGCTCCATTCTGTTGATTAGTAAGCAAGGAAGAGCCATCTGGGGCTGCCCCCCTGCCAAGCATGCCACCTGTTTGTTATATGATGAAAATGATGGCATTTGTCAGACTAAGGTTAGGTCTGTTTTGTTTTGTTAGAATGGTGCCTGAATATGTGCTGTATTAATAGCGTGGAATGTCTAAGGGCGCAATCCTAAACTGCGCTGGAACAGGCAGGCCTGTGGACCTGAGTTGTATCCAGCTCAGCTTGGGAGGCCGCAGGAGCCTTCCCAGCGTAAGGGCATGTTTGTACTCTTGCACCAAGGGAGGCTACAGTCTCCCCTATGGGTTCCTCGGATCTGCACCTGCGAAATTGTGGATGCAAGTCTGAGGAAGCCGCACTGCCTGAATCAGGCCTGCGCAGCCTGGGGACAAGGCCTTGGATGCAGCCTAACAGCCGCATCCCACCCCAACCCTCCTCCCTGGGCCGGCACACCCACCAGCCCATGCACCCCCTGCCCAGAAACGCCTCCAGCCCACCCTCCCCAGAATTGCCCCTGTGCCAGCCGAGTTCGGCTGGCACACAGGCAGCTCCCATGGCCTCGGCCCAAGTGCTGTAGCACCAATGCAGGGGGGCCAGTCGGCACTCCCATGTTGGCACTGTGCAGGGCTTAGGATTGCGCCCTACGTCTCAAACCTCTGTGGACTTCAGTGCAAGTATGCCAGCACCTAGCAGCCCCCCCCCGTGCCGGCACTAAGGCCACAGGACTGGCGCTGCTGGCAGTGCCGGCCCTGTAGTGCCCGGCAGCACCTCTCTTGCATCGGCCACAGCCAGCCGGGGCAAGGGAGGCGTGCTAACAGCGCACCCCGGGGATGGGAGGGAGGGAGGCGGGGGGGGCGGGACACGGGCAGGTCTCGGATTTGGCCGTAAGGCTGAATCCTAGGCCCGTTTGAGAGGCCACGCGGCCCCGATTCAGGCTGCACGGTCTCCTCAGATGTGCGCCTGCTCTTTAGTGGGCGCAGATCTGAGGAGCGCATAGGTGAAGCTGGAGCCTCCCCTACGGTAAGGGAGTGCACGCTCCCTTGCTGCAGGAGGCTCTAGCCTCCCCCAACCCAGCGTCGGATATGGCCCTCTCCGGCTGGCCTTGCCCTTCCAGTGCTGGGTTGGATTGCTCCCCCAATCTCCATTCACTAAGTGGGCAGGGTGCCTCGGGGAATGTATCGCACTGTGGTCAAATGTCTCTTCTAAAAGGGACAGAGGAGAAGGACAGGAGAAGACCCCTGTAGTTTATACATTAAAACTTCCACCCGCAGAAGATGATTCTGGGCCCAATCCTATCCAACTTTCCAGTGCTGATGCAGCCACAATGCAACCTTGGGGTGAGGAAACAAATGTCCCTGTACGTCGAGGAGTCCTCCATGACTGCACCCTCACCACAGGATGCAGTGCATGCCCCATTGGCATAGCTGCACCAGCCTTGGAAAAATTGGATAGGACTGGGGCCTCTGTCCATGGCAAATGTCTGGCATCAATTTGCAAAATCCGGAACTCTGAAATAAATCATGAATGATTTTTTAAACTGCTTTACTAAGGTTGCATCCTAAACAGGTAAGTAAAAAGTAGATCAACACGCCTCTTCAAATTCACAAAATTATTGAATGACTCTGTTGTTGAAGCAGGCTACTGTTACATCCTCCATTGATTACTATGGGTTTTGAATAGAAGGACTAACTATAGCCAGCAAACCTGCTTTTCTTCTTGGTATTAAACATTTATATTGGAGCTTGGAGGCCATTCTCATTGCTGGCAACCGAGATGGAAAGTCAAAATTTAAAGGTGTAGAGCAAGCATTTTGTGGGTTTCCTCCCTCTGTTCTTTACCATTCACTCTTTAAAACAAAGGCTGTTTTTTTCTTTTTCTTTTTAACCAATGTAAAAAAGATGGCTATTTCTGTTAAGGTTGCTGGTATTCTTGTGAAAGTGGAAACAACGGTGTGGTAAAATGATCTTGTTCACCCAGCACCAAATAGCAGTTGATACAAAAAGTCAGTAGTTACAGCTCTATTTACTTTGGCAATAAAGTATCATCTATTTGCACTTGTGGACATTTTGCTTGTAGAAACTCTTTTGTAAATTGTAAGAAATCATAACATGACTGCAGATTCTAGTTGAGAGCCTCTCGGTGAACTCCCATCTTTCGGTTCACACTAGCCAAGAAGGACTGAGGCAGTGAAAAATAGACAAGAGCCGGCCCAAATCTATCTGGTATTCCAGTGGTTCTCAAACATTTTAGACCAGGACTAACTTTTTAGAATGGCACTCGTATTAGGACCCACTGGAAGTGATGCCATTAACCTAGAAGTTATGTCATGGCAGGAAGTGATATAATCAAGCAGGAAGTGCTGTAATTGGAACATAATAAAATGACACTCCTGAAATGCAAATTAGCATTCTTGGACAGCGACAATTGTACAACCATGAAACATCCTGACAGAAAGCAGGATTAGGACAAAACATTGTGTAAAAGCACTGAACTGAAAACAATTTTTTAAATGAAAGCTCCAAGATCTCCCCTTCCTATCTTCATCACTTGCACTTCAGAAATTTGAGAGCTAGGAGCATCATCTCATGTCTTGTGCTGGGCTGATGTTGGAGATAGCATACATGTAATTATTGCTGATCAGAGCAAAGTCAGATTACATTGGCTTGGAAGCTTTATGAAGTTTGCCACCCACCGACAACAAATGCATAAGGAAACACAAGAAGTGTGTCAGGTTGTTAAGGGTGCAATCCTAACCAACCTTCCAGCACTGGGGTCAGGCCAATGCAGCTTCGAGGTAAGGGTACAAACATTCCCTTACCTTTAGGAGGCCTCGGCGACTGCCCCCCAACTGCAGGATGCAGCACGTGCCCCATTGGCACAGCTATGTCAGAGCTCAAAAGTTGGTTCGGATTGTGCCCTCAGGCTCCCATAATGACATGCTACCTGGACATGTGCTCCACCCCCTTGACTTTCTCTCACTCAGGGCACAATGCTAACCTGGAGTTAGGCCAGCACTGTTAGGCCATTGAAGTTTGGCCAGCACAAGAGACACCGTAATTTTGACCACTCCCGGAGTCAGAGAGGCCAGCACACAGACGTGAGCCACCTCCCTGAGAGTGGTAAAACTGTGCTTTACAGTGGCCCTTATACCAGCCAAACTTTGCTGGCCTAACTGTGCCGGCCTAACTCCAGGTTAGCATTGCACTCTCAGTGTGCATGGACTGGTTTTGAATTGCAGAAAGGAATCTCCCAAAGTTCATCTCCCAATGCTACCTTTAGGCAAGTGCTGACTGAGGGCAAAGCTGGGTTGGGGAGAGGGAGGAACTGGGTGGGGGACTGTGGATCTGGCAGCAATGGGTACATGCTAGATCCTATCCACTCCTTTGTGAAGCTCACCGCCCCTCTGTTCTTCATGGATGTAATCAGTGATGTCATGCAGGGGGAACGCGGGGGAACTCAGTTCCACTAGTTAAAATTAGGGCTGACTCCGCTCACTTCACTCTCCCTCCTCCCCCCTCCCGATTCCTCTGCAAAGAGCTTTTCTTCTTGGTTGGCCGGCACTCAGAGGGTTAAAGGGAGCGACTCCGGATTCCTAGGGGGGCGAAGGCAGTGATGTCATTCAGGGGGAACGGACCAGAACCGGCGTTCCGGACCCTAATGGGCTCTGTGGCTGGTTCTGGGTTCCCGACAAGTGCCAATCAAAAGTGAGTTCCTGTTCCTAAATCATTTGAATGACACCACTGGGTGTAATGTCATCAAAAGTAGTGACATGCAGGAAGTCCAAGTATACGTACCTCCTGTTCGCCCTCGGATTACCCTTCCATTCAGTGCTTGCTTTTTTGGTGCAGCTGCATCAGCACAGCTGGCAGGGGTAGGATTGGGGCAAAAGCGTCCTGACTTTCAGAATATTTCTAAGTACGTCGAAGCTCACAGGGAGTTGGTCTTCTGCTCTGAATTATAAATATAAATTAGTTTATATTTAGTATTAATTATGGATTAAATTAATATTGGTTTTGAAAGACCTCTTATTATGGTGGTGTGCCTTTGTCCTGATTCTTCAGCATTAAAAAACATACCACTCAACAATTTGCAGGCTTCCGGCATCCTGACTAAATTAAAATAAACATTAGAGTATATAATCCAGTTCATAAATCCATTAATAGGGTGTTTCTGAATTTTTTTTTCCTTCAAACATTCTTGGTCCCAAATTGTTCCAATTAACCTCCTGCCCCCCAGACTCCAAGCTGCAGACGTATGTTAGCCAATTAGTAAGCCAGAAAGGCTTCCAAATCAAACAGAATTGCCATATCGAATGTAGAGGCACATGGTGGGTACAACCCAACCCACACACTGAAAGAAATGGCAACGTTTTGCTGACTTGCACTGATTTTTGGAAGAGCTGCATTGCACTTCCTGATTCAGAGCTCAGATAAGGCAAAGTGCTAAGGTTTAGTCAGTGGTTGGCAACTAGGCAGACAGTGTGGGGAACAGAGTCTGTGCACTCCTGCTTCTCTGCCTACAGACAGTACGTAAGGCACAGCTGGTTGAAGCTGAAATTCCTGGAGCAGCCTGTTGCCTTTCCCGTGAGGGGAGCCCTACTCCACCCCCTACTTATACACTTACATGAGGAATTTGCCAGCTATGAGGACTGTGTAAGAGGGAGAATGCCGCCATTCGTGAGGGTAGTGTCATTTTTTACACAGAGGCTTCTAGTTACCTACAAGTTTGTTCAGTTCTATTGGTCTCATTATACATTACAGTGAAGTCTTACACCGAGACTTACCATAATTTTTAGAGTGGAAACTGGGACCAATTGGAGTATCACCAGACACGGCACAGGGTGGAGTGTAAAAACCCCGATGGGGAAACTTGCACTCTGTTGGGCAATTTGGTGCTAGTTTGTAGGGGGGGAGTGTTTGCCCCCAGACCCTCATCTGGACCCTCCCACCCCATGTCAGCAAAAACCTATGTTACATGACTTTTGAACCTTGATGAACATAAGAACATAAGAAGAGCCCTGCTGGATCAGGCCAAAGGCCCATCTAGTCCAGCTTCCTGTATCTTGCAGCGGCCCACCAGGTGCCCCAGGGAGGCACGAGACATAAGACACGTGCATCTTGTTGCTACTCCCTTGCACCCAGTACTTTGAAGTAGCCTACTACTAATGTAAGGAGATTGCACAATCCATCATTGCCTATAGGCCACGATTGACTTTTCTTCCAGAAATCCATCCAGAGCTGGCTGCGGGAGCACCCGGGACAGAATTCTAAACAGGGGGGGACACCGGGGTAGTGTTGGTAAACCGGGACAATCCTGGTCAAACCAGGACCCCTGGTAACCCTACTTACACCCAGGTATTTCGAATGCTCTTGCTTGTGGTTCCGGTTGCCATGCTGTACTGTGAGACTGTTTTTGAAATCTAAAGGCAGGACCAGCCCAGCTATGAGGTTGACTAAGGCCAACACATTGGGTGGAAGAGGCAGTGAACTAAAGAGGAGTCACCTGCATCCCCCTGGCCCACTGTCCACCTAGCCATGTTGATTGGCCTTGCAAAAGGTGTAGCTCTACTCGCCCTACTCCAATATTACACCCAGGGGACTATGTGAGCAGCAACATGGATCAAGTTGCAGCCAAGGAAACTAAGTAAGGCTTAATGGAAGCCTCTAGTACATGGCATTCATTGGCAAACCTGGAGTTTCATACAAATCTGTATACTGAGGCTGTCCCTGTAGACTGTCTTTTGACCATTATGGTTATTGCCTGACCATTCCTTTGTTTGCCAGACTGCTTAGGGCAGAAGATTTAGTCGAGAGGGTTAATGCCTCCGTTTGCCTGAAGATAAGAGCTGAAGATCTGAAGGTCGCCAGTTTGGGACTACCGGAAGTCTCTGTGAGCGGCAGACCTTGTAAATTGCGACTGATTAACAGCTGAGCTGTCTCCGGCTGCCTTGTGTGAGGGGGAGTTGTGCCGAAGTCAGCTGCTTCTCTGGTAGTAGCAGGGAAGCTGCTTATCAGCCAGCAAGAAGACAAACGGGTGGCCAGAAAGAAGGACTAAATCCAGAAAGATCCATCTGTATGTGTGTAGTTCTTGGAAGATAGAACATTTCTGTAAAAATTGTAAAAACCTTCGGGTTTCTGAATAAAGTCTGCCTATGTAAACCGCCTTGAGTTATAGTCGTTAGAGAAATCTGGTGACCGAAGAAAAGTGGTATATAAATACAAGTATTATTATTATTATTATTATTATTATTAGTAGTAGTAGTAGTAGTAGTAGTAGCAGCAGCAGCAGCAGCAGCAGCAGCAGCAGCAGCAGCAGCAGCAGC
>JAJKFI010000004.1:32565976-32605892 GCA_029204185.1 Lerista edwardsae | reverse complement strand
CCAGTTTCAACCAGTTCTGGAGTGTGTGGTGTGAAACTGCAACACCCTTGCCCTTGTGAAGTAAGGCTGACCTGCATGATTTCAGATCTCAGATCCCTGCCCGGGAAAGTAGCTTCTTCAAAACTGAGGACCCCTTCCAAAGCAAGAGGCTCTCCAGGCAGGAAAAACCTCACAGAACCCAAACAGCCCAATGCTAACTCCCCGTGTGGCAATGCCATAGTGCCAGCATGGTGCCTGCTGCAACACACGGGGGAGTTTCAGCCTCCGGAGGCCTTCTTGCATAAGGAAAAATTGGTTCCTTTGCCCTGGGGTAACCCATGGGTTTACTTGGACCTGCATGAGTTCAGGTGAAATAGAGAGCTCAATATCTCTTCCGCTGGTGCAAGTCTGCATGGACCCAAGTTGGGGGATTGAGGCTGGGATGGTGGTTAGGATTCCCGGTCCCAATTTATTATCCAGGTCCTGCCTTGCCCTCCTCCCCACACCTATCGTTGATAGGTTCTGCCCACGTCCTCCCTCCCTCCCACTCCTGTGTGCACTTACGTGTGGCACTGAGTGTCCAGAGGCTGCTGGTGCACAGAGTTGGCAGTTCACTGCTTGCTGTGGCAGTCAGGCCATGCTCTCCAGTGTGTTGTCTTTTCAACAGCTGGAAAGCACCATATGCCGCTGGAATGCTTGGTTCTAGCAGTGTATGGTGCATACAAAGGCATTCCTGAGTGAATAAGAGTATCTGGAACATCTTCTGTGTGTGCAGCTAGGAGTTTCCTAGGCCTGATTCAGCTAGGGGTCCTAGTATTTAACCAAGAGCCAAATTGTGGTGTCTCTTTATTCATATAACCTGTATGGTTGGGCCCCCATATCCACAGATTCCATATCCATGGTTTCAATTATCCACGGATTGGTGGCTTCCTTATCTTCCTTTATTCTTACTTCGGGTAACTAAAAATCTTGCTCAGGTGAGAGGCAGGGGAGAACCCTATACTGAACGTAGGGTTCCCTCTTACCTGTGGTTTCAGGTATCCACAGGGCCCCCAGGAATGTCTGTCCAGCGGATACTGGGGCACACCTGTAGTTGTAATTGAATCATCCAGGAGAATGAAGGGCATCTGAAGAATTGGCTCAGCTGTATCTTTATTAAAGTCAATGAGAAAATATATTCGGACTTGCTTAGTGGGTGCTGGATCAAGTACCCGTAGCAGATGGCTGTGTAGTTTCTGACCTATTTTGTTTTGCAGCCTGTGACTCCTTAACCCAAATCAAAGCTTGACACTGCTTTATTCAGAATGTCCTAGCAAAATTTCATTTCCAAGTCATCCTGCACCTCATTTCTATAAGAAGCAGTCCAACTTTGTTCTTAGTTTATGGAACGGTAAATAGTTTCTGGTCTTATTGTGTCCTTTTAGAAAGAACAGATGGTAGTTTAAACAAGTTTGGCTATGGGATAAAATGTTCCACGTCTTTGACAGATCGCATCCATCTGTAAGGGAGAAATAGGGTTTGGGTAAAGTAAATACGATAAATTCAAAGAATTTGAATTGTTCCTTACAAAATCAGCAGAGCTTGCAGGATGCCACAATACAGTAAACTGCCACGCCTTCCCAGATGACGGTGGTTTTCTCTCTCACCCTTCACCCAATTGAATGGCATTACATACATACCTTGCAATGTGTTGTTTTGTCTGTAGGTCAGACTTGGAGTAATCATGGAATGAAATACTGATTGTGAAGAACATTGGGTACCACTCATCAGAACGTCTTCCAATAACTGACATCTAGTACAAGCAGCCAATAAAAGCATGATGTTGCTTACTTAAATACATATCAGTGAGAGGCACCAATCAGTGTGGTTGTTGAACCATTTCTAGCTAGACATAAGGATACCCATGCAAAACCTTCTGAGTTAAAATATATAAGAGCTTGTTGGTTGGTGTTTCCCAGGGTCTTTGAATGCTTTATAAAGGCATTTAAACTTCACTTCTGGTTTTGCTGAAAAACTGGAAGTGGTGTCTTGAAGCCTTTTGGAGCCCCCAGAAGACCTTCTGAGAGCCAGGGAGGCTGCAAACCAGCTGCGATCCAGTTGGGGAACCCCTAATCCACGGGTTTGAAAGTTATGCAGATTTTGGTATCTGCGGGGGTTCTGGGAACTGAACCCCCATCGATAATGAGGGCCAACTTTTAATTTTAATTTTTGAATTTCTCATAGTTTTTAATATTATTTTGTAAGCTGCCTTGAGCCTCTTGGATGCAAAGGAAACACTGGGATACATATTTTAAGTAAATTGCATATTTTAATCAGAAGCTCAGGCAGCATATGTGGTTTTACCTGATTTTACCTCCACAACAACCCTGCAAGGTATGCTAGAGACATAAACCGCCCAAGCTAATCTAGTTATATTATGTAGCTGTTGCAGGTCTGATAGACACCAGTGAAAATCATGGCTGAATGGGACCAATCCTAATCCTAGACAGACAGCCCAATCCTATACTTACTGTGCATCCTCAGTTCTTGTCTTCCACGAGTGATTCTGCCCTAAAGCAATCAGCACCCATCGTAAAAGGTGCTCTGTCAGTGCAGCAGTGTGTTGGTCTTCCTGCCTGCATTATTGTGTCTCCTGCCAATGATAGTAAGTCAGCAGGGAGGGTTGAATGGGGTGAGGCAGGGGGTGAAACAGTGGGGGAGGGAGGGAGGGGGGAGGGAGGGAGCAGGGGACGAGCAGGTCGGGCCAAGGATGGGAGGGGATTCAGCGGCAGCCGCACTGCCAATATTCTAACCCCCTTCTTGGACCTGTTCATGTGATGCTGGTGCGTGTGAACCTATGCCAGCTACTTAGCTGTTGCAGGTCTGGTAGACCTCCCACCCCGCACCCACGTTGCCATGGAGGCTTACCTCTGGGTAAGGGAATGTCTGCAACTGGCCTCCACTGTAGGATGCAGCGGTCACCATTTTGTGGGACTAAGTCAACGGACAGGGGGAAGGGTTAGTGGTCTGTGACATTAATCCAGCTATTTTAAACTTTTTTCATCTCAGGGCACACTGACAAGGCACGAAAGTTGTTTAGGCTGGTCATCAGTTTGTTGACAATTGACAAGGCACACCATCCTGCTGGTGGAGGGCTTGCGTCCCCCAGTGGCCCTACTAATAAATTACCCTCCCCCCCCAACTCCTGTGGCATATATGTGGGCCATATGCGGTACACTAATGTGCCATGGCACAGTGGTTGGAAATTCCTGCTCTACACCACCATTGACAATTGTATTTCAGGCTCAAGTGCAGTTATCCAAGTTATGTGGAGGACCAATGTTAAAAATACAATGGAAAGGAGGTCTCAACCTCACTGCTTCCTCAGCATATGAAGCAGGCTAGAATATTTCTCCTCGACATATGTCTCGGCAACTTTCAGGCAAGCAGCCTATTTTTGTTGGGTTGAGTAAAGTTTCATTTCTTCATTTAGGGCAAGCACACCGTGACAATGTTTTGGAACTCCTGCCTTCAATCACGCAGCACTTCTGTAGATGCTGAGCTCCCCTCCTTCCCAATAGTGGGATTCTAGGCAGCACATTGGAGGAGGAAGGAGCACTAGACAATTAATGTAATTCAAATGTGGCAATCTGATCTGGCTGATCTTGGAGACCCAGAAAGAAGTGCAACTCCCCTAGTGTAGATGTATTTTGATAGAGAGCTGGTGGTACTTTCTAGAAAGAAGAAACTTGTTCTGGTTTTGCGTGTCAGTTGCTTGTGCCTGTTTACTTCTGTTGCGTTCAGTTTTCGACTCTATGTGTTATCTCTTGTCAGTGGACTATAAGCAACATGTGTGACTGGCTTGAGCATTAGCTCATTCTGTTCTTTCCCCTCTTGTAACAATGAGTTATATTCCCTTGGCTTAATTCCTCTTGTGTTTATAATTTTCCTTTACTGGAAAGCAAATTAAAAAACAGTTCGTTTTCAAAAGAAAGATGACTTGGCAAAAGCGGAACAGTTCATGCAGTGGCTACCAGGCTCAGATGACTCGTATTCACCACTGTATACCATGTGGCGGACCTATTAATCTTGACAAACTCAATCTTAATTTATGATGTCAGTTTTCAGCTCATCAACAAAAAAGGATGTTGACACAGATGAAGGAAGCCTATTTCATGCACTTTACATTGCTCTGTAAATAGCTGATTGATTTGTATTTCCATTTCAGTTGGTAACAATAGATCCACAGGCGCAACTGTTTTGTCTTCCAGTGCAACTTCAATTTGTTTTTAGTAATACAAGTCCAGCAGGAATTTCCGAAGAGATTTTCCTGTATTTTCCAAAGCTAGGTGAGTGAGCTGTTGGTGAATGTTTATGGTTAGATCAGAGGACTTACCTATGTATGCAACATAGCAGGGGTTCTCAAACATCCCCCTGCCGTGACCCACCTGTTCTGCAGTGGAGGACACTGTGACTCACCTACATTGCCTGGCCTCATAAGGAAGCAACCAGAAGTCACTTTCATGAACCTGGAAGCAAACAGGAAGTGACTTTCCAGCTGCTTCTAGGGGCCAATGGAGGCCCGGTGCAGCCTCCAAATGTGTCCAGAAGGCTCCAGTTTTGAGCCAACTGGATGCAAGGGCAGGTGGGAGAGGGCCCAACTCAGGACTCACAAGACATCAGATGGCAATCCACCAAGTGGGTCATGACCCACAGTTTGAGACGCCCTTCAATATAGCATTGAAGTAGATTTGATTGTCTTTTGGGCCAGGTGCTGCACTTCGTGTGCACCACCACAAGCACTCTTTTTGCCCTGGCTGCAGCGGCGGCATTCAGCTGGTATGCTGGGCGGGGCTTACCTTTGACCGGCAGTCCGCCCGTTGCGTAATGGCACATTCCGCCGCTTGCCCGCCCGCCCCGGGTCATAGGTAAGTCCTGCCCAGCGTACCGGCTGAATGACGCCACTGCCTGGCTGTATGGTGAATGGTGCCCCCCCACAGGAACGCCCTGCTTTGGGCCCTGCCACTCCTGAGGTGGGCCCTGCAGGGACTGACAAATAACTGATGTTTCCACTGAGAGCCCTAGGAGACGTTCGCATCTGCGTAGGCAGGGTAATACAGTTTATCAGGTGAAATGTTTTCAATGCACGTTTGTGGACATTGCTCCAGAGAGGTTCTTTCTTACCATTGTCCCTTGTAGATAGCTGCATACAAAGAACCTGAGAACAACCAGTTCTTGAACTGGCATTTCCCTCCTAGCCTGTCGGAAGGCTTAAGAAAGCAGCCAGTGTTGGAATGCCTTTTTGGCTCATGACATAGAAATCAAAGAAATAAGAAGCTTAGGTCAATTAGATGAGTCCTGGTAACAACGTATACATAGGATTAAAGGCTTAAATTTAGCCATTTTTATTTGGTTAATAAAGTATAGCATTACCCATTCAGTACGGAACTGGTTTCTAAACCACATATTGCTTCTAAAAAAGACCTCAACAACTTCCTGTGGCAGTAAAGAACCTAATCTATAATTTACAAAAGAAACAAAAATAGATGTTCTAACATGTTGGTTTGTAGGGGAAATATGGAACCAAGATCCAAGCTCATTAAGAACCTAAGAACCACACACTTCAAGGACACAATTTCCCTATGACAATCTTCCTAAAGTATCCCAGAATGGCTGACAGTTGAAATAACTGCATAAAAATGTAATTTTTTTCCCAGCATATTTGGGTTTTGTCTCTTAAAACTGTTCCCCCCCCCTCAAAAAAAAGAAAAATTGTTTGACTTCAGTTTGTTTGAAATCTGTGGTTGTTATTAACATTTTAACTTGATAATTTTAAACAAATGCTCCAGTTTGCGCCATCAAAATAATACTTTTTGGGTGTAGGCTAATAGGCATTAATTGGTATTTTTACATTCTTATCAAAAAAGTTTACTTTGTCAATTGTCAGCTGAAGAGCGCAAGAGGAGCAGAGACATTACTGCTCCATCTTAAATTTTCAGTAACATGATGTAATCCATACATTCTAGCAAGTCAAGTCGAAAGGAAAGTGTTGTATAGGTTGTACTTAAAGCTTTGGGAAACATATGCATTCAGGATCAGAGGTGACAGTTTTGAGGTAAGCACATTTCCAAAATGGTGGGCAATAAAGCAGGCGCCTGGGTAAGCCGAGACATGATGTTTGGGAGTAACTCAATACTTGGATGTGATTCAGGGCGCAAACTTTGCTGGCCTAATTGTGCCGGCCTAACTCCAGGTTAGGATTGTGTCAGACCAGGAGTGTCAAACAGAAGGTCCGGGGATTAGATATGGCCTGCAGAAGCTCTTTAACTGCCCCTCAGGCTTCCCTAGCTTCTGAGATGTGCTGAGGTGTCACTGCTGAAAGTGAAGCCTGCATAATTCCCTGGGCTCTCCCACATCTTGAAAATATGATCAAGATTTTTTTCTATCATTTTTCTATCATTTGTATTTTCTATCATTTGCAGCTAATGAGTTCCTAAGTGAGAAAAAAGTGCTTATAGACATAAACCTGCATGACCTGCTTAATGACCACTTCTGGCCCTCAGCACGCATTATGAATACTAGATGGCCCGCTGTATGAAATGAGGTAGCCAGACCAATGTTAAAGGCTTTATAGGAACAATGCGCCTTGTGCAGTCTAACCCCCACTAATCTGCTTGTTGGATTAGCACCTTTTGAACACTGGGGGTGCCGATGTGCAGCAGCTCATATCTCTGGCAAGCTACCATAGCGACACAGAGAATAAGACGGCTGGGTCCTTCTTCCTCTAAAATCTGTGGTTTGGCACTCTTGAGACTTCATACAAAAAGAGTATTCAAAGTAGACTGAAGTTATTTCCTTCCCAATCAAGATAGCTGATTTTTCAGCAAGTGCCCTAGGTTCTGACTTACTTGTATTTCATACTTCACTGCTAATTTTCTTAAGAAGTTAAAATACACAAACAAGTTAAGCCAACGGATTTGGAGTTAAGCCAATTTAGCATCCATCCAGACTTACAGGGGAACATGAATAACTGGGGAGCACATGAAGCCACTGCTGAGCTCTAGTGAAAGTGCCATTTCTGTGAACTGGCATGCATGCGTGCTTCAGATGACTGGTCCACACACATAGCACCTGATTCTGCTCGGAGACTGTTGTATGCTCAGAAAGTGCCTCCATCATCTTGGGAGTTGGATGGTATAGTACTGCCTTATCAAAACATGATATAATCGTGCGTAGCCTCTTCTCACTGTCTCCCCTGGCCCTTCTCAGGCTGCAACCTCACAGTGTTGTTAAGGCATTTATTTATTTATTTATTTATTTATTTATTTATTTATTTATTTGAAGAACTTATACCCCGCCTTTCCTATGCCGAAGCAAATGCCCAAGGCGGCTTACAGAGAACAAAAACAAAATACAGTGTAACCATAATAAGTAAAACATAATAAGTAAAACACATTAAAACAACATATTAAAACAACAAATTAACATGAACGGGAACACCGAGAGTGAACAGGAATGATAGCTAGACCCAATTCTCCACATCAGGACCCATTGGAGGGTGGGCAAAACAATTGACCAGGGGAGTGAAACCAGTGATGTCATGCAGGGGGAACGCGGGGGAACTCAGTTCCACTAGTTAAAATTAGGGCTGACTCCGCCCACTTCACTCTCCCTCCCCCCCCCAATTCCTCTGCAAAGAGCTTGTGTTCTTGGTTGGCCGGCACTCAGAAGGTTAAAGGGAGCGACTCCAGATTCCTAGGGGGGGCGAAGGCAGTGATGTCATTCAGAGGGAACAGACCAGAACAGGCGTTCCGGATCTTAACGGGCTCCGTGGCTGGTTCCGGGTTCCCGACAAGTGCCAATCAAAAGTGAGTTCCTGTTCCTAAATCATTTGAATGACACCACTGAGTGAAACCGACTATCACACTATACCAGAGGGACGGAGGGCAGACAGCCGCACGGTCATCCAAAGGCCAGACTAAATAGGTATGATTTAAGCCCCCTCCAAAAGGCCATGAGGGAGTGTTTAGTGCTTAGTTCTTGTAACTCTAGGTACAAGAGGTAGGTGGAAGCAGGGCTGAGGGTGGGCAGCGATGGGGGTGGGGGTGAGCAGATTGGGTCCTAGGTGGGGGTGGGATTGGCAGTGAGTTCCCAGCCTCATACTTTATTTATTGGGGTCATGCACAAAAAAGGCAAAAGACCTCTGCACTATTAGATCCTATCAGCAAGATTGGCCATAGTGCATCTATTCCTGCAGACATTTGCAGCATGTCATAGACCAGTGGTTCTCAAACTTTTTAGCACCAGGACCCACTTTTTAGAATGACTGTCTGGGACCCTCCGGAAGTGACGTCATGGCCAGAAGTGTTGTCATGGTGACACCAGAGCCTGCTGCTTTCCTGAGAATAACCAGTTGGGTTATTTCTCAGCCAAATTCCAATGGCAAAGTGAATCAGGAAAGAAAAAAGAAGTTATTTATAACCTTGACAAAAGCAAAACAGCCACTCAGCCCTCCCCCTTTCCAATGTCCCACCTTCCCATATTTTTAATCTGGTTGCCCTCGGTGCTTCACGACCCACATGAAATTGGCTCACGATTCACTGATGGGCCCCGATCCACAGTTTGGGAACGACTGATTTAGACCATTTTAAAGCAAAACGCTCACAACTTCTTTTGTAGACAATTGTCTACAGATGAGTCAGTTTCTCACAAAATCAGTCCCGGCCTCATTCTGATTCCCCCACTAGAGGCATTTCAGCACTGAAAGAACACATTGGGGAAAAAAAAAACATTCTTAAATCAGGCATCTTCACAAGGCTGTGGTGTTCTTCCAAAAATTTGAAAACACTTTGGCTGCTGTTAAGCTGTTTTCATTTCTCACATCTAATGCTTCAGTGTGAAACCCCAGTGGGGACTTAATGGACGGTTATGTTACTCTGCAAAGAGCTATTTGCAGTGATGGTGTTACATAACCAGATATAATGTTAGTAATAAATATTGTGAATTTTCCTTCGCATTGAATGCACAGTCTGTGAGAATTCCTCATGATTCTCTTATTTCCCCTAACCCAGGAGTCCACCGGTCCCGAGCCATGGTGCATTGTCCTTTGTATGTGTTTGCTTTCTTCTGTCGAGCTGCAGTAACAGCTTAACAAGATTGTCAGGCCTGCCTCTTTAGCTCTGCAAAGCCTCCTGCCCACCCTGCCAACTTACCAACATCAGCAGGGCTCTTCTTTGCCACCATTGAACGGAAAGGGCCTCATGGTGGCAGCTGGATGTGTGCAGCTCAAGGTACTTCTGGAATGGCATTTATGATGCTGCAAAACATGGCCTGCCACCAGAATGCTAGTTCCAGTAGGGCTTGTGCCAGTTAGAATTGGGCTGTAAAAGAGCCATTGCAAATGCAACCCCAGACAGAATGTTACTATCATAAGTCACACCAGTCTCCATGTTTTCAATGGGCAGTTCACACATTCAGGGCGCAATCCTAGTCTGGAGTTAGGCCAGCACAGTTAGGCCAGCACAGTTTGACTGGCACAAAGGATACCGTAAAGTATGTTTGGACCACTCTCTGAGTCAGAGAGGCCAGCACACGGACGTGCGCCATCCTGCCTGACTCCGAGAGTGGTCCAAACACGGTTTATGTTGGCCCTTGTGCCGGCCTAACTCCAGGTTAGGATTGCACCCTCAGCTGCCAGTCTTCAAGTGATCTGAAGGCAAGTGATACTTAAACATATGTGAACCAACCCTAAGGAAAGTACGCTGATGGAAAGAAGAGGCTCTTACTCTCTGACATGAAAAGGATACCTGCCTACCTGATACTCCCAGCAGTGAGTCTGGTCAGGCTCCAAGCCGCTGTATCTCAGTCCTTTCAGCACTTCATCTAGCCCAGTATTCTGCTTCCCGTACCAGCTAGCCAGGTTCACCTTGGAAGCCCACCAGGAGATGAAGGTAACTCCTTTCTGCCCTGCTCCCCTGCAACAGCTCTTCCAAGACTCCAGCAGGTAGCATATAGCCATCGATGATAGCTGTGTTTTTATTTGGCATCCACTGGGGTTTGGTTCTGGGACTCTCCGCTGATACCAAAAACTGAGTTAAATAAAAGCAGCTAAAACAAAACAGGAGTCAGTATGGCTGTTAGAACTGTTATTTTTAGCTCACAACAAGAAAAGTGACCGCCTCCTTTTGCCCTCTCTCACTGACAAATGTACTTACTTTCACATTCCATTCTTCAGTGAGAGAGTGAGCTGAAAATAGTTCTAATAGTCTGATTCATTAGAAAAATGGATTTTAAGAATGGGGCTGTGTTTCTCCCCTTCTCCAGAGATCAGCAGGGTCCTTATCTGCGCCTGCTGTTTAGGCATTGCCGCAGGGAGGCTCCAGCCTTCCATATAAGGCGCTGGATTTGGTGCAGACAGGTTGGCCTCACTAATCCAGCGCTGTATAGGATTGCACTCTCAGGCATAATACTGTAAAGCCTGGCAGTAAAAAGAAACTAGTTTAATGCAGCCAAATCTGTGTCATTTGCGAAGCAGCAGGGTTCATTCTTTGTGAATGAAAAAAGAAAGATGAAATTAAAATGAACAATGCGCATCTATATTACAAGACCACATACCAGTCTTGCAGAAATAAAAGGGTATGATTGGCAGTTTATTCACAAGAGGACCCAAGTTCTTAAACAGTTAGCGAGTGTTTTGAAGATCAGAGCACAAACGCATTAACAGAACTCTGGTTTTATCTGCAGCAATCAGTCTCTTGCTGTCAGGAATGTGGAAAATCTTAGAAGCAGCCGCAACCAACACACATGGAGATTGATGTGGGGAAAGCAAAATATGGTGCAATTAACACGTTACTGTATATTGCAACAGAATTTCGCTATTAGTCACAGAAATGCAGTTGTCTAGACGACTTTGACTGATAATTTATTTCCCACAATAAATACCAGATAGACTCTTACAGTGAGATTTATTGTGACACAAATGGTCCATGATTCTTTCAGAGTTCATTATCCTGTGTGCTATTTTGGAGACCTGACTGTAGCCATATGTGAA
Source organism: Lerista edwardsae (assembly GCA_029204185.1). Taxonomy (NCBI): domain Eukaryota; kingdom Metazoa; phylum Chordata; class Lepidosauria; order Squamata; family Scincidae; genus Lerista; species Lerista edwardsae. The sequence continues at coordinate 32,594,884 of JAJKFI010000004.1, read as the reverse complement.
ACCACAGGTATAATTGGAGATTCAGGAGACAGTAACGGAGACCTGCTAGGGAAGACTTTCAGATGTCGGGGTTTGATCTGGAGCATTCTGGCTTGATCTGGTTTTCTCCAAAATTAAATCCAACAGACCAGGAAATACAGTCTTGGTTTAGTAAAAACAGCTGCCAAATTCAGAGTAGAAACAATACAAGCTACTGACCCTTCATCTCCAAGCTCTTTCTGCCTCATTCACTCAGGGATTGCCACTTTGTTCTATCCCATCCTTAGTGATGCACATATTGGTAATGGCATGAACCAACATGTCGGTGCCAACTGAGTGGTACCCATGTACAGCCATCGGCAATTTCAGTGATTTGGACAGCCCTGTTTCTAGTGAATTGCAGAACCTGCATCCTTGTACAGAATGGCCTACTCCACCATTCCCCGTGCAACTGTGTTCAAAGATTTCTGGGGATTCACGCTTAGAGGGTAGAGACTGTGAATTGGCCTTCGGTTAGTAAAAAGGAAGATATTACAGGCTCAATCCTAATCACCTTTCCAGAACTGACTTAGCTGTGCCAATGGGGCACGTGCTGCATCCTGCAATGGAATAGTAGACACAGAGGCCTCCTCAAGGTAAGGGAATGTTTCTTCCTTTACCTCAGAGCTGCATTGCCCTGACCCCGGTGCTGGAAACTTGGTTAGGATTGCGCCTTTAGTCAGTACAAACTTACGGCACCTACTTTGTCCTGCAGAAGGCCCCAGGTTTGCTCCCTGTTCTCTGCAGGCAAGGATGGCAAAGGCTTGTAACAACACTGCTAGGTTGTGTAGAATAATAGGCAGTATTGACCTTAATGGTCCAATGGTCTGGCTCAATATATAGTTCACTATGTATACTTGTAAAATTACACCAACTACACATGGGAAATACAAGGCTGGTTTCATCTTCCTGTGGCTTGGAATGTGGCATATGTACTGTATATATGTAAATATGGGCACCAGAAATCTGCTGAATGCGATAATCTGTTCCATTTTTTTCAGTTGCAAAAATGAATAATGAACTTAGCAGCCCCAAGTAAGTAAATAACTTCCTGGGCTATATGCTGATTTGTTCCAGCATATGATATGCTAATATATACAGTGGGGATAGTGAAAGAATCTTAATTAGCTACTAATCTAACATGGCCTCAGTACAGAATGATGAATGTATTTCGTAGCACCTATCTACATTTGCCATGTGTTTTGATTGCATTAGAGGAAAATTCATTCCGGTCTTGGTGGCCAGGGAAATCCTGTACCATAAAGAGACTGTGGTTTGTTTGATGGTTTAGTAATCCTAATTTTTTATACCCTGCTTTTAGTTGGCAAGAACAAAGTGGCTTGCAAAATTAAAAGTAGATATACATAAAAACAGCAATAAAATATAACATTATACCATAGAATAAAAAGTGCCTTGGAACAGAAACGTGTCTAGTTTCCATCTACAGCTATGCAGAAAGGGAGCCAATCTGAGCTCCCAGGGAAAGGGAAAGGGCAGAGTGTGACTCTTCGAAGACAGATCAAATCCAGTGTGGTTTGAACAGATCAGATTGTCATGGTGAAACTACTGGTGACTTCCTGCTCTTCATCACCCCTCATCCTATATATTTCTTCAAATAAAAAGGGTTTGACGTTTATTTGCCATTCAGTCTGGGCAGCAAGAAATACTGCGATAATGATGTATTATAATAATAATGATGTATTGAGGTTTTCCAAGACACCATAATATATATCATTATATAAGATAATGATGTATTGAGGTTTCCCAAGACACCATAATTATTTCCCAGTTTTTTAGTATAGCTACAATGCAGTCCTATGTCAAAGTTATGCCGATGTTGCTGCTATTTTGGTGCAGTGCCTGTCATGTCCTAAACCCCTAAGCGCAAAGGGGAGGTGGGAAAGGGGCCACTGGAAGGCATTTTGGGGAGGGCAGGGGAAAGTTATATGCGGTAATGGCGCTGCCAATATCCTATGCCCCCTGCCTTGCTCCATTGGGCCCATTTGGACTTGTGCCAGGCAAGAGCTGGCACAGATCTGAGAAGACCCATCGGGGACTGTGGTGAACTGTAGGTAACGGGCAGCCCAGTCCTAGCCAGACTATCTGTGCTGTGACATGGTGGCTGCCACTGTACCCTGTGCAGGCAGAAAGGCAGCTGGAGGTCTCATTGAGGTCAGGGAACTAATGTTCCCTTACCCTGTGTCAAGTCCCAGCAGCCCTTGTGTAGGGCTATCAGGCAATGGAAATAGTATCTTGTAGCAGCCTCTGCCCCAGCTCCTTCCCAGGCCTTGCCCGCCCACTTCCTGCCCTGTGCTGCCCTCCCTGTGTCCAGTTTCACCCCACCCCCCCTTCCCTCAACCTTCCCCGCCCCGGAGTGCCTCTGCGCTGCTCAGCAGCAAACTCACTGTCGATGGTTCCTGGGGCCTCTGCGATGCATTGCGGCTCTGAAAGATTGGCTCTGTTCTCCCCCCCCCCACCCTGCTGCAGGTCCACATGGACTCATTCCGTGGGACCAGCCTTAGGCAGGAGAGCATGTAGTGTAAAGAAGAATCCAAGCTGAGCTTGGTCCAAGCCCAGGTGAGGGTGGTCTGTTGATGACCTCAACAGGAGGAGAGCAGGAAATGAGGCAAGTGCATAAACAGCAGGATATGCGGCCATAGGAAGCTATATTATAGAATCCTTGGGCTGAAGACCTTGTGGTGTGAAGTGACGTCCAATGAAGGAATGTGACTTCATTCTGCATGTGTTTCTAAAACAATGTGTGCACTTGGAACCTTCTGCGATGTTAACAGATCTCTGACTTCAGAGCTGTAATTCTGACCCTCTAAATGTCCTGTTCTGAGAGTTTTCCATTATGCAGGATCATTACAGCAAAAGTATTTCTGTTACCATTTGCTCATTCATGTTCTGAAACTCACTTTAGGTACCACATTTAGGCAATGTGGTTGCCAAGAATAGTCTCTCACTACTCCGGGTGAGATCACATATTTCTGGCTTGAGAGGGTGTGAAAGGAGCATTCATTGAACGGCTGGCATCGCCACTCTGATGTTACAGGTTTTATACGTTTCCAACACAGGGGAAAAAAAAACCCCTCTCTCATTTTGTCTTCTTTTTGGTTAAGTCATATTGTTTTCACATTGATCTCACCCACCTCCGTTTCCATTTGCCATTTTCAGTCTTCAGAATTGCCATTTGTACCACAGTCAAGTGGAGCTTGAAAGGACTATTATACTACAGAGTATACAGGCATGCCCCAGTATCCACTGATGCAGAGCGCAATCCTAACCTGGACTTAGGCCAGCAAAGTTTGGCCGGCACCAGGGCCACCTTAAAGCGCATTTGGACCACTCAGAGTCAGGGAGGATGGCATAGGACTGTGTGCTGGCCTCTCTGACTCCAAGAGTGGTCCAAACATACTTTACAGTGTCCCTTGTGCCAGCCAAATTTTGCTGGCCTAGTTGTGCCGACCTAACTCAGGTTAAGGTTGCACTCTCAGTATCCACAGTTTCAGTTATCTATGGATATTGGGACAGCTATTAAAAAGACATGGGAGCATTAAACAAATCTCTTTTTATACCTTGTTGCAGCCAAACTACTGATGTTCTCCTATCTTTAAAAAGGCATCGCCAGTATCCACGGTTTCAGGTATCCACCCAAAGGTGGGGTATGGAATGGAACCCCAGAGAATGCCATGCCTGTAATAATACGTGTATTAGACTCTTACGCATTTTCCAGATCATGATACCTTTATAGAAAAGTACTTAAAATTCTGAGTGGTCTACTCATTATCTCATCTAACTGACTAGATGACAGACTGTGCCAGCAGTTCTCTGTTTCCCTCTGCAGACATAGTTTTTTTCTAGCCCTGTTGTAAGACTGAGCACGCATAGTGATAAGGAAACTGAAAAACAAAGGCAGCAAGCAAGCTAAAAAAAAACACCACACTTGTAAGCATAGAAAATTGGTGAGCAAAGCAGCAAAGAATGAGCAACATAAAAGGAAACGAGAGACACTATGGAGGAACTGGGTGGAAATGCATTCTATCAGAGAACAGAAAGAAAACTGTTCCTATGGCAGAAGAAAAAGAACGGATAGCATGTTCTTTGTCTCTCTGTTTCTGGTTTTGCTGCTCACACATATGCTCAACTTAATTATATACAGTGGGCCCTCAGTGTCCAAAGGGTTCCATGAACCCTCCCCCATAGTGAAATCTGTAGATGCCCACTGTGATCAGAATGTAAGAAAATGAAGGTACAACAAGACCAGAATACGGAATAAGCATTTGTCTGGGTGGACATCCAAGTGAATGAGGAGAAAGGTCTGAAATAGCCATCCATCTCACCAGTGCAAATTAGCCATCTATCTCACCAGTGTTTGAGTATGGGTGGTTCTTTTAATCTCTTCAACTGATTCCTAGGATGATTGCAACAAAATATGCATAAACGTTCTCGGTATTTCAGGCTCATGGGCAAACTCAGAATTGAAAAATGGGCAGCCCAGGTCTGAGCTGCCTGGGTGCAGCGGGCGCAGCGGTAGCTGAATGGCTACCACTGCATCCAGTGGCAGCCAGGCAGCTGCTGGAGGGAGAAGGAGACTTTTCTCCCTTTTCCCTGGGTGAGCCCAGAGACATGCCAGTGGGTTTCCTCAAGTCTGCACTGGCTATTTAGCTGGCACAGGCTTGAAGGCCTCCATGTTGGGCTGCCCAATGTGGAGATCAGGATATGGTGGCGGAGGCCACTATCAGTTCCACCCTGCTTGGACCCTCCCCTTCCCAGTTCCACCCTCCTACTTCCCCAGAATAGCCCCAGTTCTGGCGGCGGTTTTACTTACTGCTCACCGGCTCCATGTGAGCGCCTCTGAGTGGGTGGGACCAGTGCTTACCACTAGCACTGGAGGTGCCTTATGGCGTCTTTGCAACAGCAGCATGGGTGGTACTGCACGTGCTGCATCCGATAGGATAGGTCCATTAGTCATCTGAAGGCTTTGATCTTTGATTAGAACGGTGGTTCCCAAACTGTGAGCTGTGTCTCTCCAGGGAGCTGTGGAAACCAACCAGAGGAGCCGTGGAATCCTTGCAAGGTCTCCTCCTCCCTATAAACTGTACAGGATTGTAGCTGCAGGGGAGCTGCAGCCAGTAGCCCAGGAGCCTGCAGTCAAAAAAATCTGGGAACAACTGGATTATAATACAGTGTTCATTTCAGCTTTAGACTTCCTCCTCAGGGAGCTTGCATGCCAATTACATAGTGCTGAACTTGCCTTCCATACTTTTCGCCCCATAATGTACCTACATGCTTCTTGTACTGGGAACTTCTGAATAGGATGGAAAATGTCAGTGTAAAATGAATAGCATTCTTCTGCCACTAGAAATATTATCTTTAGAGCTGATTTTTATATAAATCTTTTTTTTCTGCTCGTGCTTAACTTGGTAATATATTTGAATGTCACTCCAAGACCCATGAATAGCCAGTTGTTTTACTAGTGTTGGTTGAGGGAATATGTCATTGGAAAGATCATACACCTGGACTATTCTCTGGAGACGCTTCCTTCCCCTCTCCCTTGCACCGTTCTAATTAAACACATATTTTCAGCCCTAGAAAATCAAGTTTGACTTTTGACTCCTGCATTCATGAGGGCATACTGTTATCATTAGCACTGTTCTGTTAGGATTCCACGTAGTGTGTTCTTACTGAAATTAGTAACATTTTGTGAAATATAAATCAAAACTAATGATTTATTATGTGAATGCCACACATAAGACAACAGCTTGTAGACCTGGAAGATGTAGCAACAGAAGAATGAGGTTTGGCTTATGTTCTGACAAGGCAGTGTGTTCACTTCCCTTTAACCTGATACCCCAACACTACTGAAAGGAAGAGCTCACTTTCAGATTTAAAACCATGATTTTATAGAGCCCAGTCTTATTCTTTCCCCCCTGCTGAGGCAGTGGTGCCAAAATGGCTACTGCTGCATATTGCTTGGGGAAGGGCTCCTGCGGATGTCTCCTCTGGGTAAGGAAACAATCATTCCCTTAACCCAAGTAGCCCCATAGGGCAGGTTGGGGCTTGACATGGGGAAAAATCCCATCACCCTGAAGTGACCTCCAGCCTGCTCCAACCCTATGCTGGATACAATGCAGGCCATGTGGCCTGGCAGTACTGGCACAGGGTTAGGATTGTGTTGTTAAAGAAATAAGTATTTCACATTAGGTGCCTGGCCAAAATAATGGGCCATGACAGAGTTGCCTTCATATACAAAGGTACGGAAAAAAAACCTCAAGGTAAAATGGTTCAGTTGGCCCAAGTTCATTGAAGTTGCCATTTTGATTTTATTCTCCTTTCAGTCTTAGCCCTTTTTAAATAGGTCTAAATGTAGATTTTATGAATCTACATTCATAAAAGCACCCAGAATTCCCTTTTTCTGGAGCAAGGACTCTGTTCCAGAAGACGTCTCCTCTGGAGGAAGGGATACCTTGTGAAGTCAGGCTACTCATTAAGGGCCCAATCCTATGAGCCTTAGTTCATGAACCCTTAGCTTAGCCCTTAGTTTAGCACTTTTGTCACAAAAGCTGCTTAAGTCATCTAGAGTGCCAATGGTAAGCCATTACCAGCAGCACTGGGCTAACGCCCGCCCAATGGTGGCCCCGCACTATCTGGAGGTGGCAACGCAAGCCAGCAAGTGAATGCTGGTGAATGCACCGGTTGCCGGCATTGTGGGCTTTTCGGGCAGGGTGAGAGGGCGTTTCTGGGGGAGAGAGATGGAGCAGGGGTGGGACCAGCAGTGACCTTTGCCACCGGATCCCAAGCTCTGTGTTGGGCTGTGCAGACTGACATGGAGTGCCTCACCTTTGCGCTAGTAAAATAGCTGGTACAGAGGTGAGTAGACCTATCACCTGCCCTGTGCCCTTACTGTGAGGGAAGGGTACAAATGTCCTGTTCTCCCATGGAGTCTCCTGTGGCTGCCTGGCTGCCATGAGATGTAGCGGGAACTGCTTGGCGACGGCTGCTTGCAGGGGTCCTTGGGCAGTTCAAGACTGACAGCTCAAGATCAATGGGCTCTTCTGTGAACAAGGTAAATGAAAGTGTTAACACCATGAATGCCAACTGGAATCATTCTGAGGGTATGGCATGACTGGTTTTGTACTGTTTCCCTGTTCCTAAGGATAAAAATGGCTGTTGCACAGTGCTTAAAAACCACTTCAAATACTATTAAGGATTGACGGATACATTAGACATGTGCTCACTTGAGCATCTGCTGTTTGTCCTTTTGGAATACTGTCTGAAATGGGACTAGTGTAGCTCTCTTGTAATGATATCCAGCTGTTCTGGGGTCCATGGTCTGTACTTTTGACATCATACTAGAAGCAGGCAAATGAGAACCATGACTCACTAGTCACTTGTGCTGAGTTTGCTTGTTTATGACATTTTGAGCACCCCTTGGAACAAATTCTTGCACTGTACATTCTTTTTGTGGCTGTTTTTACTTTACATAGGGCCCAGTTCTCCTTCCAATACAGCCAGGCCAAAATGGTTTTTACCGCATCCTGCGAAGGAGGGAGGAGACAGTCATGGAAGTCTCCTCTGGGTAAGGGAACAAAATTGCCCTTACTCAGGGGTAAGCCTCTAAGGACCAGCCAGTCCAACTTGGATCTGTGCCAGCAAAATTGCTAGCACAAGTCCACATGGACCTGGGTTGAAGGATTTGATCTGGGAAAGGGGGTTGGATTCAGCAGATGCTATTGCTGTTGAATCTGCCCCCTTTCCAGACCCAATCTGCCCCCATCACCACCTTGTTCTACCCACCCTGTCCCATTCTGCCCTCTCTTCACTCTGTCCTATCCCTGCCATCTTACCCCTAAACTAGCAGTCTTTTGTTGGTCCGCTGGTGCGCGAAGGATGGCTTCGACCTCCCTGACACTGCTCTGGCAGTGTCTGATTCTGCATTCTAGCAGAATGTGTTTTTCAACTGCTGTGAGGCAGTTAACGCTGGCAGAATTCTAGTTCCACCAGTGGGGCAGTTCAATACGATCGGGCTGACACACTGTTGAATTTTTCAGGAACAAATTTGGAAGGTTCCTTTAGCACCACGTGGCTCAGATCAGCATGACATCAATGATAATGCCCTGCTGAAGTGCCTGAAATTTTTTAATGTTACAGGACCTCTCGCTAGTTCTGAACATACTAACTCATCTCAAATCAGTGGTTGCAATAAATGAGTCCAGGATATGAGAGGTCTACTTTGTACAATGTGTATGATTTGAGTTTTGAAAAAAAAAACGTACGTGCAAGAACCATCTGGATTAATGACACAGCTTTTGCCTTGACACAGAATCATTACCCTCTTACTGGCACTGCAGCCATTCTCCTATATAATCAGGCATATTGGAAAAGTACAGTATGAATATAACAAGTTGAATGCTGCAATAATTTACAGAGGCTAGAGGGAATGCAGCACAGAGGAGATGGATTATCTCCAGCTCACCCTTGAATATAATCTTGTTGAGCAAGAGCATAGCATACCCGAGATCAGAAATTTTTAACCACTATGTGGCCTCATATTGTTGTGCCATGAATGGTCCACTGGTGGTGGATGCTGTGCCTTGAAAATGTTAGTGCCTTGTCAGTGTGCCATGAATGGTCCACAGGTGTGCTATGGGAGTTTGAGGGTCATTTACAAATAGGACCTTTGAGGTATGTGAGCCACCCACTGCAATGTGGTGTACCTTGTCAGAACACTGATGGTGTGCCTTGAAAATGTTAGTGCCTTGTCAGATGTAAAAGATTGAAAATTGCTGCCCTAGATCTTTGTAAAAAATGATGGCTGAACTTCTCCCTGCATTCAGGGAGATAGAAATATCTATTTTCTATATTTCATTTGTAGGCTGGGGTGGACCCAGAGTGTAGGTTCTGTTGTGCTCCCAATGATGTCTTTGGGAGCATGATGGGGCCAAGAGCCTCCATTTCCCTTTTTCAAACATACCTGCCAGGTAAGCCCAAGGGCTCCCATTAAGTCCTAAACACTGCAACCATATGGAAGAAGGTCTAGGATCCCAAGGAATCATGGGAAATGAGTTCTTCTGGTTTCTGATAGCCCCACAGTTTCTTGTGACCGTAGTCCCATGCATGCTCATAACAGCATGGAGGGCCTTGGGGAAGTTCTTCAGTGGGCCTGAGCTGCGGTGAGTTTGTCTGTGTTCAGGGGAGGGGCAAAAAAGGCTCATGTGTGGTTGGCAAAATGAGATCCTTGTGACTCACACTGAAACTCCAAAGCAGTCTGGCCTAAGCTCAATTTAATTTGGGATTGTGAGGGAGGATGTATATCCGTCAAAAATTAAAATCAGTATTTCAGCACACGCACACACACACATTTTGAAGTGTGTCATCACTATTGCAGAGTAAAATACAGTTGTTAACTATTTGAAACTGAGAAAAGAACTGTGTATTTGTGTGCCTGCCAAGGATTATTCTTTTAAAACCCAAATGCTTAAAAAATACAGTGCTTTAGAAAAAATGCTTAGGTACAAAGTATTGCTTTTTCTTTTACTATGTGTACGTTTTCTGAATAGATAAAAAGGCAACTTTCTTGTTTCTGTTTTGAAGAAAAGGACGGAGTGGGGAGGGAAAAAAATGAAAAGCCTGCATCTTGAAAGTTGGTGCCTATATGGAGCTTGGACAATGTTATGATTAATTCTATATGTAGGTTTCCAGATGTTGGAATTTTATCCCTATTTTAAAGTATCTCTCGTGTTTAACAGGATATATACACAGTATAGCCTTTAACAAAGTTCTCTTTCATAAACCTAGGCTCTAGTTGCAAAGGAGAATCCAGGGAAATATTTCTGACCAGAAGCTGAGTGTACAGACATTCCAGAAGGAAAAAAAAGGGGGGATCCAATCAAAGATGAGGAAGTCTGAATTTTTGCCACGCTTGTTTAGGAACATTGTGGATAGGCCCCAAACGTCACCTTTACGCTTGATGAACATTGTCCTCTTGGTGCTTATTTGCACTGGCGTCTCTGTGGCCCAGAAGGATTGCACAGGTGTGGAGTGTAAGCAACTGGAAAATTGCATTGAGGAAGTGCTCGAGCCAGGTGAGTGCTGTGCCTCTTGTCAGCAGCACGGCTGCACCTGTGAAGGCTACCAGTACTACGACTGTGTGAATGTCGGGTTTATCAATGGGAAAGTCCCCGAGGGGCAATCTTACTTTGTTGACTTTGGAAGCACGGAATGCTCGTGCCCCAAAGGTGGAGGCAAGATCAGCTGTCAGTTTATGCTGTGTCCAGACCTTCCAGCCAACTGCATTGATGCGGTGCTCCCGGCAGATGGCTGCCCCCAGTGTGGAAGAATAGGCTGTGTCCATGAAGAACAGAAGTATGCAGCGGGACACACGTTCCACATGCCTCCGTGCAAGGTGTGCCACTGTCCGAATTCTGGAGGGGACCTCATGTGCTACCTGCTGCCAGACTGCAGTGAATCCACACTAACCCCCCCCAAACTCCCCAGATGCAGGAGACATGGAGACAGAGCAACACTATGATGATCCCTACAGTTATGACCAGGAGGCGCCGGACGGAGACACTGCTCAGATGGAGCCACCTAAAAAGTTCTACAGTTATTCGGCACATACAGAGCAAGAGAGTCTTGGCCAAGAACAAAGTGAGGATTATGATTATCTTGTCCACAGCGTCACTTCCCCGTCAGTAACCCAGCCTGTTTCCCACACAGACATTCCGGTACCAACAACCACAATTGCTCCTACCCGCCAGCCTGAAACTAGTTATGCCACTGAAAAGAGTGAGGAAAGAATTTATACAGCCATGGCATCAACACTCAAAGGGCCGCCGGCTCATCATGGAACGACTATTTCAAGTAGCGTTCCAAAGAAGGAAGCTGTGGCGCCAACAGAAATGCCCCAAAACGTGCCAGAAGTGGAGAGGAAGAACTTGGGGAATCGAGAGAGAAATGAACAGCAGGAAAACGCCCGCCTTAAAGTGAAACTGACCCTGAAAAAAGACAACAAGCAGAAAGAAAACAAGTTAACCAGCCTAAAAGAATTCAATATGACTCAATCACACGGGCCAAATTCCTTGAAGGAGAAATACGAGGATCGTTTTCCCAAGGTCAAATTTAATCCAACACCAGCATCACCCATTGTGCTGAAAGATGAGAACAATCGGATATCTCAAAAACAGTCTCAAACTCTTTTTCACTATCAACCAGAAGAAGACATAGATCCTAATTCTGTTCATACTTCCTCCAAGGTATCAGAAGGTAAGATTTTATACCAAACCCCATAATGTTGAATCATTTCATAGATACAGAGCAGATTTTGCCCCCTCTTACCATTTTATATGGCTGTGGTTCCCAACGTCCTCTATGGGAGGAGGGAACCACTTAGGTATTTGCAGGGGGTGGGACTGCACCAGCAATGTGATCCCCAAGATCATGCCGCTGCCAGGGGTAGGTGTTTTTTTTGTCACTTACCAGTCTCCAGCCTTGTAGTCCTAGGGGGGTCCTGGGGGTCTGGAGAGTCTTGCAGAGGGCTCCCCAGGCCTCCAAACATGTTAAAACAGAAAAAAATGGGCACTTCCATTTTTTGTTGTGAAACTGGAAGTGCCCTTTTTTTCTTTTTCTAACATGTTTGGCAGCAGGGGTAGCCCTACAGAGGGCTCCCCAGACCCCCAGGAGTCCAGCACTGGAGGCTGGTAAGTGTGAAAACCCCTCCCCATCCTCAGCAGTGGTGCGATCCTGGGAATTATGTTGCTGCCTTCCCCCTTAAAGGGGCAACCCCCTGGTTGGTCGCAACTGCTCAGTTTGAAAACCACTGTTAAATGGTGGTGTGGGGACGTGATCAGTGTTGTCATCTACTCTCTTGTAGACGGAACGCTGGGCGGGACTTAGAGTGATCGACAGCCCATCGACTCACTTCCGCTTTCTTCGCGCTCCCCGCGCGGCTTTCCCTCGCCTCGGAGGGAACGCCTACTCGCCAGGGGGAATGGGGGGGGCGCGCCGGGTGCCTGGGCGAGCAGGCGCCCCCTCCGAGGCGAGGGAAAGCCGCGCGGGGAGCGCGAAGAAAGCGGAAGTGAGTCGATGGGCTGTCGATCACTCTAAGTCCTGCCCAGCGTTCCGTCTACAAGAGAGTAGATGACACCACTGGACGTGATCTTCAAAACCATCTGCAGCCTTTTCCACAGTCTTAAGGCACAATCGTATGTGTGGCTACTCAGAAGTAAGCCCCATTATGTTAAGTTGGCCTTACTCCCGAAAGTGTGCATAGGATTGCAGCCTTATTGGCTACAAAATGCCAGATTTGGTTGGCTGAGATTTGCTTAGATCTGTATTGAATTTGTGGCCAGTAGCTTTAGTGGAACTATTTGTCAGTGTTTGACAGTGTCAGTGTTTGACAGATGTAGCATATATATTTGATTTCCTTATGTAGGGGGAAAGGGGCAGATTTTGCATAAACTTTCCATTTTCTGTACAATCTATGATTCTGTGTTGCTATCCAGTTTGATTCCTAGATTGTGGGCAGTCTTATGCCTCTTCTTTTCAGATGTGCACTGGGAGAAATTGGCTGAATATTCCAAGAAAAAGTCAAGGTTTTACACAAAATTGGTTATAAGCATTTGTTTTAACTGATCAAAATGCTATATTATGGGTATTTTGTTAAACAAATGAGTGTTGTTAGCAACTCAGGCAGGTGAGATACTTACGGTTTTTTCAAGCAATTTCCTGTTGAAAAATACTTCACATTTATATGCTAAAATAAAGAGGAGGGGAAAAAAAGATGTAACTATGATTTGAATATTTGTTTACAGTTTGTTTTCCTACTACAAATCAGCTTTCCATTTGCTTTTTGATATTTGTGTGAAGCATGAAATTGCTATTCCATATTCTTCTGTAAATGCATCTTTAATAAGTTAAAAATGTCTACTTCAACTAGACCAAGAAGGTAAATTATTAGAGGTAGACCAAAGGTTTTCACTCTTTACGTCTTCTTGAAAGTTGATCTCATAGCTCTTAATGCTTTCTACTGGTTCCCAGGAACAAAATATACATTTCCATAGTTGTTCTCACTTTACAGTGTTATGTTTATTTAAAAAAAATGAATGTATGTGTCAGAAAGAGTTATGTGGAAACAAGTCCCAGTACAGTAAAATATTTGGCCGTCTTCAAGAGTAATAATAAAAGCATTCACGAATTCAGTGGTTTGTCATAGTGTACCTTCTCTCAATTCACTACGAGAAAATAAATGATTGGTTATCTAGCTTAATTTCTGAGAGGGGTCTTCCTAGCTCTACTGGAGACACCAGAAGTGATGCATGCATTGCATGTGTTCTGCAACTGTGCTGTGGTCCAAAAGGACAGATGGATCCAGGTATCAAAGGAAAAGAAAATGTTTTGAAGAATTGTGGGGCTGTCAGTTTTGGAAGGGGCTCAAGCTTCATGAGCAGAGTCCATGTTTCATATGTAAAGGTCTTCTCTTCACTCCCTGATATCTCCAGGTAATGGGATCTCTAAGTAACAGGGCTGAGAAAAACTTCAGGCATTATAATTGCTGCCAGTCAGACAATACAGTACTCCAGTGTTTCTCAAACTGTGGCTCGGGACCCGTCAGGTAGGTCATGAGCCCATTTCAGGTGGATCGCCTAGCACCTAGAATAGCCATCATTGAAAATATAGGAAGATGGGATGCTGGAAAGGGAGAAGGCTGAATGGTTCTTTTGTTTGTGTCAAAGTTGTAAATAGCCTTTTTTCCTTTCTGATTCATCCTGCTGTTGGAAAATGACTGAGAAATAACCCAACTTATTGCTGCATTCTCAGGAAAGCAGCAGGCATCACAATGACGGTATTTCCGGTCATGTTATCACTTCCTGCGGGTCCCAGAAAGATTGTCAATCTAAGAAGTGGGTCCTAGTATGATAACAAATGTAGTACTTGATCAGATCATTGATGTAGGAGGCAATCCTAATCTAGAGTTAGGCCAGGACAGTTAGGCCAACAAAGTTTGGCCGGCACAAGGGTCACTGTAAAGCATGTTTGGACCACTCTTGGAGTCAGAGAGGATGGCACATGTCTGTGTGCTGGCCTCTCTCACTTCAAGAGTGGGCCAAACATGCTTTATGGTATCCCTTGTGCTGGCTAAACTTTGCTGGCCTAACTCCAGGTTAGGATTGTTCCCTCAATGTAGTCTAATGTTTGTTCTCAGTCAGCACAAACATGCCATTGCACACACTTGCTTCTTGTCCTTTGATTTAGAAGCAGCTGAATACTGCGATATATTTTTGACCTAGTGAAAAACTGCTGGAATGGGTGTAGGTCCCAACTGAGTCCTTTCGTAACAATAGCCTGGGCCTCCAGTGGTGGTGAGGAGGGTCATCATTTAAGAATCATGGCTATTAAATGATGGGCAGCTTAACATCTCACTAAAAACTATTGAATTGGAGAGATGGCCATGAAGTATGAGAAGGGAATCACGGGCCCTTTGTGATCATTCCGTGATTCCTGTGATACCCTCTCAAGATGTAACACAGCTAGCTCAGGTGTGGAAACGGTAGCTGTATGTTTCTTGAAGAAAACAGATGTGCAAATGTTTATTGGTTATTGACAATAGTCAGCCCACATCTTATGTGCAATTAACTTGTGCAAATTCAAGTGTATGTGCTCGGTCCAGTCCCAAAGAACAAAGAAAAACAACAGCTCAAATAGTGCAGGCAGTTCCGCCCACCTTTCATCTTAAGGCACAATCCTAACCTGGAGTTAAAACCAGCACAAGTCCCTTGGCCCAGGTGTGTCACGAACACACTGTAAAGTGTGTTTTGACCACTTTAAGAGTCAGGGAGGATGGTGCACATCCGAGAGTGGAGCAAACACGCTTTATGGTGTGTTTGCGACATTCCTGGGCCAGCACAAAGGACTTGTGCCAGGCTAACTCCAGGTTAGGAATGTGCCCTTAGTCTTGTTATGCTCCAAAATGAATGTGGAATGAGAGATTGAAGCTGCTGTTTCCTCCATCTCATTTCCCTAGTGTCTCCCGTGTGAGTTTAGTTCTTAAAGAGCCTGTATATATTTGTTGAAGGGAGTTTTGACGGTATGCAATTTTGGCTGTATGTACTGACCTCAGAACATGAACCTTGCAGAAGATGCAGGCCAACTCCATTTGTCAATGGGCCAGTGTCCTTGCAAGTTGTGAGTTGTGGCTCCTTGGGGAGCCGTGGAAATCAGCCAGGGGAGCCACGGAATCCTCGCGAAAAACCTGCTGACTCATACAATGTATAGAATTGTAGCTCTAATGGGGAGCCAAGGCCAGTGGCCCACTAGAGCACAGGAACCACCAGTCAAAAATATTTGGAAACCTCTGCATTAGACGCTAGTGGGCCAATTTATAAGGTGACTGTTTGTCCTGTGTTTGCTTAGCACAATGTACAGAAATGCCTGTTCTGTGCAGTGTCCAGCTATTTGCTGTACAATATTATGATTACCAGTCTGAAGTGTGATGAAGCAGAAATCGTCTTACTTAAGAAAATAAGAATATAAGAAGACCCCCACTGGATCAGGCCAAAGGCCCATCTAGTCCAGCTTCCTGTATCTCACAGTGGTTCACCAGGTGCCTCAGGGAGCACATGAGGCAACTAGATACTTTCATCCTGTGCCACTCCCTTGCAACTTACTTACACCTTACTATAGGTGACCAGCTTCCCATGTGGTTGCAAACTCACTGAAGTAAACAATCATCAACTCTAGTGATCCAGTGTGCTTGAGCAAAAGCCAGCACAAAGACTTACATTCTATGCTACAGAATTCTTTTGAGGGCTACAAAAAGCATTAATTGGAAAATGTGTGTGTTGTTCTTATTGGGGCAATGAAAGCAAAGGCCACTAAGGCAAACAGAGAACTTCTGAATACATGATATACTTCTGATTTGTTTTCCATCAGATTTAATGCCACCTTTTGGATAGTAAACATATTTTTCATAAGTTCAGCACTGTTAAATTTTTTGTGCCTATTCTTCATATCTGTAGTGCATAATAACCAGGAAGCAGTGATTATTTGGGTGCTTGACATTTGTTGCATTTCTTCTTGATAACAATAAGCCATACACTGATCCTTTCCTGTTCCCACTCTGATAAGATGAGAACTGAGATTGGATCATGATGGCTGTTGCCCAAAATAAACTGTTCATGATCGAAAGATTTGGATCTCCGCCTCTCCCTTTCCTGCCAATCTGAGCGCCCCTGCATTTCATGTCTCATTTGCCAGTGCTGACTTAATCAGTCATGATTGTCGCCCTAATCAGAAGGCAACCTGAGTCTTCCAAACTATGGTAAAATAATATCCTGAACTATGTCAAATCTCCTAGTGCCAAAAGATAAAATGTATTCCTTGGTACGGTAAATAAATGCTATAAATGGGCTGCATTCCTGGATGGTGAGTGTTAACAGTTGGCAAGCTGCCATATCATGACCTACTAGACAAAGGTAGGTGAGGATTTGTGTGTGTGTTTCTTTAAAGCTCTCTGCAGGACTGGCATAAGGCATTTTCCAGGTGAATCGAACTGGAATTCATGGCAAAATGGGTGCAGCATTAGCTTTGGGGCCACAAGGCTTTCAGCAAGCATCTGCATAATGTGAAAATCGGTCTTTTGAAGCCTTCTTCTCTGACCTAGGGTTCAATACTTAGCTCTACCCATGACAGCTATCAGGATAGGGACAGGATAGGGAGTTGTCAGCAATTGTGGGCCCAGCCAATGGGCCGCCCTGGGACAGAGAAGGAGGGGCACCCGGTGCATTGCTCCGCCCTGCCCTGCCCCCATGCCACTCCCCAGGCCAGACTCTGTTTTGGAACTGTACAGATGCAAGGGAGAGTGGCCAGCGGGCCAAACACTTCTCGCCTCTCTGAGGGGTGAGCTGCCTCATCATTGCTTTCCTCCTGCTCCAGCAGCACTGTGCCTGGGCATTTGCTCCCTCCCTCAAAATGGTGGGACCGAGACAGGCTGTCAGGATGGCCAATAAAACAGCAACTGTCCGTCTTCTGGACATCACTAGTGCCGACGTGGGGGAGCTGATTGGCACCACCGCGTCAGCGCTGGAGTGCTTGGGCCAATGCTATGACTAGTGCCGGCAGAGAGCCGCAGGGGCAGCTTTGGAAGGAGGGAGGCTGCATCCAGTGCCCCATCCCTGGGCCATGTGGCTTCCTCGGACCTGCACCTGCAATTTCATGAGCATAGATCTAAGCAGCCCAGTGGGGAGGCTGGAGCTTCCCCTGGTGCAAGGTTATAAACATGCCCTTGCGCCTAGGAGGCTTCTGCTGCCTCCTAAGTGGCGCTAGATACAGTGCAGGCCTACTGGCCTGCCTGTTCTGGCACTACTTAGGATTGTGCCCTAAATGATCTAATACAGCGGTTCTCCAACATTTTAGTCCGGGACCCACTATTTAGAATGGGGCTCGTGTTGGGACCTGTCAGAAGTAATGTCATTAACCTCGAAGTGACATCATAGCTAGATGTGACATCATCAAGCAGGATGTGCCATCATTGTGACAGAATCAAATGACACTCCTGGAATACGCACTGGTATCTTGGAGTGCAGCAATTGCACAACCGTGAAACATCCGTGATAGAAAGCAAGATTAGGTCAAAATATAATGTAAGTGCACTGAAATAAAAACAAAATTAAAAAAAACCCTCACAAGAAAATTCAAACTCTTAACACTCACAAAAAGAATGTAGCAAGAGTAAGGCCTGCAGTTTCCAAGATGGCTGTTCCCAGCTTTCTGCAAGCCACCTGACATCAGGTCGCAACCCATTAATTGGGTCCCGACTCACAATTTGACGAACACTGATCTAATAGAATAAAATAGCATCCTATGTCCATACAACCAATGGCACGGATGCCTATGGCATTCCATCTTCCACCACTAAATGTGTGAACTGCTTCTGTATTAGCAGCAAACTGGCAGTCATGCAGGAGTCTCAGAGGCGGAAAATAAAATTATAATCACAGAAAAGAAGAAGGCCATGAACAACTGAATGCCTTCCTCTTAAGATAGCGGAGTGTGTTCTGTATAAGTAGCCAGAAGTAGATAGAAGTTTCTAAACTGATATTAACGACAGCAGTAGCAATTGAATCAGGATAAGTAATTTCAATTAGAAATAGGGAAAAACATTCTTTTTATATAAACCTTTTTACTCAGACACAAATGGACTGAATTCTACTGGAATGAGAGTGGAGCAGCCACACAAAACATATTACACATGCTCAGGGCTGCACAAATCCAGGACAGGCATTTGTTGTATACTTTTGTATGAAAACAGGTGATATTAATATACTTTTTTTAAACAGGCAGATTACGAAGGGATGTGTGTATAAGCATCTCATAACTGGGAATATCCTCTGTCATTGTTGGGAGTGGGACCCTGGTAATGATAGTTGTTTTAATTTGGGAGAGGGGGTGTAAATGGTGACTCATATGAGTGCATCCATATGTGTTTCATGATTAAACTCATACACTGAGTTTCTTTGTGGTAACTAGAATGAGTGGAGGCTGTAACCAGAGGTTGGAATAACATGTGGAATGGAAAAGTAGACTTGTTGGGCCACATCAGTGCAAGGGCGCGGAGATGCTGGGAGTGCCTTATACAGCCTTTCTTCCAGATAGCCGCAGTGATGGTGCATTCCTCATTGGCAACAGCAGTGAGACAATCTTTTTAAAGGGTTAACCACTCTGTTAACCTCTCAGTAGTTGATCACACCAATAGAGATTTGTTAGCCATTTCCAAATTATTCCAGTAGCTCTGATGTTACTGAGGATGCAGTCTTAATCAACTTTCCAGCACAGAAATAGCTGTGCCAATGGGGCATGTGCTGCATCCTGCAGTGGAGTAGTAATCATGGAGGCCTCCTTAGGGTAAGGAATTATTTGTTCGCTTACCTCGGAGCTGCATTGCTGTTGCCCCGGTACTGGAAAATTGGTTAGGATTGTACCCTGAATTAGGTGATCCATTGGCCAAATATGATCCAATGATCCATTGGCCACTCTTGGATTCTCCTGTGAATCTGAACCCATGCAGAACAATGGAATCTCTACCAATAATGGTGGGCTTTGAAATTTCGCATAGTTTTTGTGAGTGAATAGGGTTCGGGGTTTTTCCCTAAGTGCAGAGGGAGTCGCACTGGAAATTTACCAGGAACCAGAGAATCACACCTAATATGTGAGCTATTCTTTAATTAGAACTAACATGTGTATGTAATTGGTACAACAATGCGAAGATGACTGGTCCTGGCAATTGGCCCTGGCCAAGGGGCCATACTTCAAACTTCGTTTCTGCCTCCTTCAGGAACTCAGTTCACCCAACACAGACATCAGATGGTTGTTCCTCATATAGATTGCTATCACATTTGTACCATGATCCTATGCATGTCTACTCTGTAGTAAGTCCCACTGAATTACTCCTAAGTAATTCCCAGTTACTGTATGAGATGGATTTATAGTTCCCTTGTAATCTGCCTGTAACAGTAGATCTGTTAATGCCACCTGTTTTCATAGGACTACAACTTCTGAAGTTGTTGGACACCCCCATTTTATCTATATTTTGTCATTTTTATATCCTCTCTCTCTCTCTCTCTCTCTCTCTCACACACACACACACACACACACACACACACACAATCTATACATGTGCCCATTCAAACAATTCCATGAATGTCTTGTCTATTTACTGATAGTTTATGGACAATCTTATTTGCTGCAATGCATTGTACTAAGAAAGATAATTTGCACAAACATGGTATCAGGAGACTTTCTGTCCACAGAAATTGCAGAGGCACAAACTGATGATTGTATTTCTCCTGAAGTGGGAGGCAATGCTTGCTGATTTGTCTGTTCTTATTAACAGTTTCAAAAAAAAAAAATCAGATGTGGTTGCTTCCCTCATGCCTTTGGTTACACATCTGGCTTTGCTACTTTTTTCTTTTTTTTCTTTTCTTTTTTACAATAAAGGCCTCTGTTTGGTGCTCAGTTTTCACCATCTGAATCGTGTAAGCTTTTTGTCTTATTTTAACTCAAGTTGGAGAATTTTTCCCTTCTTCCCTCCTAAAAATGAAATATATGAAGGCTTGCTGCAAATATCCAAGAGAGATAGTGTTTAAAATCAATGTGCCGTTGATATATTGTGCAGCCATCCACTTATTTTGTTGACTGGTCCATCTGGGGAACAACTTATTTCTATATAGTTTGAAAGCCACTCTGGGGTTCCTCCTCTTCAGATCCTCTTAAGTCATGCCACAGGCTACTGTGTTCCCACTTCCTCTTCCTACATGTCTGTCTTCCAAGATGAAAGAGTCACATTTATTTTGGAGCAGCAGAAGCCATTTGTTCTTGACATGAAGAATTTTATAGCTAAACAATTTGAGCAACAAACACTGACTAGACCGTGGCTCATGGTTGAGTTATGGCCCAGTCCTGACACTTGACAGTATTGTAAAAGGCACAATGTGTCTTCTGAGCCTCATGCCTCATGTGGCATTGAGTGGTAGGCAGCAGTACTTCAGCTCTCCCCACGACCTGAGTTTGATCCTGGCAGAAGTTGGGTTCTCAGGTAGCCAACTCAAGGTTGACTCAGGGCGCAATCCTAACCTTGAGTTAGGCTGGCGTAGTTAAGCCAGCAAAGTTTGGCTGGCACAAGGGCCACCAAAAAGCGTGTTTGGATCACTCTCAGAGTCATGGAGGATGATGCATGTCTGTGTGCTGGCCTCTCTGACAGAGAGTGGTTCAAACATAATTTAAGGTGTCATTTGTTCCAGCCAAACTTTGCTGGTCTAACTGTGCCGGCTTAACTGAGGATTGCAACCTCAGAAAGGAAAAAAAAGCCTATTTACAACCTTGACACAAGCAAAACAAACACACAGTCCTCCCCCTTTCCAGCATCCCATCTTCCCATATTTTCAATATGGCTGCTCTAGGTGAGGGAGGATGGTGCATGTCTGTGTGCTGGCCTCTCTGACTGCAAATGTGGTCCAAATACCTTATGGTGTCCTTTGTGCCAGCCAACCTTTCCCGGCTTAACTATGCCAGCCTAACTCAAGGTTAGGATTGCACCCTCAGCCTTCTAGCCTTCCATGGATGGTAAAATAAGTACCCAGCTTGTTGAGGTTAAAGTAATGATGACTGGGGAAGACAATGGCAAATCACCACATACGACCAAGTCTGCCTAATAGTCACCCCCCATGAGTCAGTAATGACTCAGTGCATTGCACAGAAGACTACTTAAAAGACACATCCATACTGCCATCTGAGATGGTGGAGAAGATCCCACACATGATAGTGGTGAAGAGTAACCCCACCAACATCAGTAAGTTGGTGGGTGGGTGGATTGGAGGTTGGGCCTGGGATGTGTCGGAGGCAACAGGAGTGGGTGGAACTGGCATAAATGACTTGGGCCAGATGTTAACCCTCTGGAGCCAGCTGTCAACCCCCCTTTGTATCCTCTGACTATAAATAAGCAGCTTTAGAGTTGGTGCTTCTGAAGAGACCCATTGGAGATCAAGGGGCTTATGCGGGGGGGGGAAGGGAAAATATTTTCCCTTTTTCCTCCTAAACTTCTTGATCAGCTCCACCTGCCATAATGTGCAGTGCAACCTTTGTGGTTGCCATGACTGTGAAAAGGATAGGACTGGATAGTGAGTAACCTAAAACTTCATGAAGTTCAGTCGTGTGGGTTGATACCTATAACTACAATCTTGTAGATGAGAATCCAGATTTACTCAACTGATACACCAATTGTACAGTATACAAGCTGGCCTTCCTTATACATGGGCTCAGAACTCATGGATTTGACCCAATGTGGGTCAGGAGGACCTCACTCTACCTCCGAATGCCAAAGTAGCTATCTCCGAAGGTACTTCTGGACACCTCTGGAGGTCCTATAACGGCTGTGACCCGTGGATTCAGTGTCCCCTGTTGATACCTAGGGATAGCTTGTACGTGTTTGAGAGTTTAAATACGTATTTCAGAGGACAGTGCTCAATTCTTTCTTCGTCATCTTACGTTTTTGTAGAAAATGTTATCTCTGGTTTCTCTACATCTTCTATTATAATTATACTAGTGCTGAAAGAACCAAGGCTGAAAGCTCACATTTCCTTTCACCAGCTGCAGTTGGCTTAGTGAAAAAGTGCTGCATTGTGGCTACAGACATGGCAGATAGCCAGGACAATATTGTTTGGCCTTTCCACAAATGCAAGCATTGCTCCTAATTACATTAGGAGTAATCCATCTCCCTTAGCATTGGTGGCAGTTTTAACACTGTCTGCAGTGGAATGTAGATTGTATTCATTATCTTCTAAACCTTTTGCTTTGATTTGTTTCTTTGTCTCCCATTAGCCCACCTGAACTAACAAAGGGCAATTTGCACTCTTTGGCTCTAATGATTGGTTTCCTGAAGGGCTCGGTTACTCTAAAACGTGTGTGTGTTCTTTCAGAGCATTTCAACAATTGACTTTCTCATGATGACCATAGCATGGCTGACCCTGAGGTAGGGCACCTTTCACAGTAATATATACTTGTGGTGGCAGATTGTGAGATAAGACTGGGCTGTATGTATATTTCCTCTTCAATGTTTCTGAGTTTTAAAATTCTCTGCCAGTTTGGTCCTGCTGACCTTGTTTATATTCCCCACTTCCCATTATGTTTATGTTTCTTATGAACCATATCTCAGTCCATCGACATGTCTTTGAGGTGAAGTTTACCTGGTTTTATACCCTTGCTAACTGAGCAAGAGGCACTTTTCCAGGTGGTGTTTCTCTTGTATTTAACAGGGGGAGAGTATTATTATTTTATTATTAAACCTTTAATTGGCATACAACAAACATCGGAACAAACAATACAGGTAAAATTTTCAATAACCATATCTTAAGTCCTTGCAGCTAAAACACCTGTTCAGTGGGACCATTGAAACGCTGGTTATTTGTTTTAATGATATGCACTAGAAAAAGAGCCAGTTGGTTAAGCACAGCAGGATCCTCAGAGTCAAGTAAGAAATTCAGGGTCACCTCTTTACTAGCCGTGCCCAACTTAGTCATAAGAGGTTGGAAATATTTCTCTCTGCTCTTGGAATGTAATGGGCAATAGAAGATTAAATGCTCTACAGTTTCAATACTGCCCAGCTGGCAGGGGCAGGACCTATCAGCGTAGGGTACACCTTTAAAACGACCAGGGGGAGAGTAATTGTCCCTCTTCACCCCAGCACAGTGTCTTTTCTAGTGGCTGTTGCTGGTGGTGGTCTGCATTTTTTAGATTGTGAGCCCTTTTGGGACAGAGAATCATTTATTATTAATTATTATTATTAACATTAATATTAATATTAACATTCGCCTGTAAACCGCTTTGTGAACTTTGTGTTGAAATCAGTATATAAATACTGTTGATTGATTGATTGCCCCTTTACTTTTCCCATATTAGATCAGGGATATACAAACTATGGTTTTTTTGGGGGGGGGGGAGCAAATCCCACCTACTACAAGATTTTATCTGGCCTGCAGGAACTTAAAATATTTGACATTTTTCTCATTAAATATCATTTCTCAGTTTCAGTATGGCATTGTTTCTTTATAAATGTCACATTTCTCTTTTGTTATGAATCATATCATGCTGATTACAAAAAAGATCCCAGTGAAACTTATTCATTCGTTTTAATTTCATTCATTCAGTTATAAAACTGATTTTTTTTTTTTGGCCTGCGAATATCTATACAATATATGATGTGGCCCTCGTACTGAAAAGTCTGGCGGCCTCTGCATTAGGTTATAATTTGGAAAGCACGTTTTTCTGTAGAGCAGCCTGCCTGCTTTCCTGCATTGGGTGCAGTTGTGTAGTCTGGCAGTGTGCAAATTGCCTCTTTCACTTCTCTGCCTTCGAAGAGGCTCTGAATGTTTTCTTTTTCTTTTCTTCAGCTTTGTGTCTATGTCACTACATCACTCATGGAAATGCTTTAAATTCTTCTCTTTTCTTCAGCCTATATGCCAGACCCATCCTTTCTTTTTTTCCAGCAATACATTAACCCACTTGCAGTTCCCAGAGAAAAATGCTAATGAGTACATTCCATAAGGATTTGTTGGGAACATTGAGTGTGAAGCACAAGGAGCTACTCAGCTCAGGAGGCATAAATTAATTACCCCAAACACTTTTACAACCAAGGGGGAGGGAGGATGGACTGACTTCTTTATACAGTTCCCCGCATTGTACTTTAATACTGCTCCAGTCCTGGGTCCCACAAGGGAAGTAAAACAGGGTAGTTACTGCCATATGTCCTATTTTTTTTTCCTGCAAAAGCCAAGAACAAAGCTGAGAAGAATAAAATGTCTCAGAAGTAATGCTGTCAAGCTCTGTTACTGTTTTCCCATAATTTCCTATACTTTACCCTGAAAGAGAACGCCCTCTTTTACAGCACTTGATCATCAAATATTCTGGTTGGTTACGTTACCAGGTTGTGATTTCCTCCTTTCCTTTTGCATGAAGAGTAATACTGCACTGACGGGCCTGGCCTATCCATGAGGCCAGATGAAACAACCACTTCAAGCCTCAGGTTGGGGAAGGGTGCCCAGGACAATAGCATAGCTAGAGGGGGAAACCGTAAGTACTGCAGGGGCCACAATGCACTTAAGCAGCCCCTCCCACTTGCCACTGGAGCCATTCCAGGTAGTGACAGCAATGCACAGGGGCTTGCCAAACCAAAGGGTGTCTCCTCCTTGTTGCCATCACTGCCCAGAATGGCTCTGTTGGTGAGTGGGAGGGGCCGCTTACACGGCACATTGCAGAGCCTGCATCATTTACCATTTTGCTCCCCCACCCAACTACACTACTGTGTACCTCGCACCAAATTGCCAACTCAGCTGGCCTGCTCCTGACTGTCACCACCAAGATAATCTCTCTTCTCACTTTCCTTCCTTTGTGGGACATGGTGAAGAAAACCACGATGGTGGCAGCCTATCTCTTCACTGCTGCCATGATTCCCTTCTCATGACTCATTTGACTTCCTTCTGGGAAAGAGAGTGAGAGAGATGAGTACTGAGGCCATAGTGGCCTACTTCGTTTTTGGTCACTATGACAATGCTGTTCCTTTCCCAGATCTACAAATCTAAGGAACCTCAGAGTGGATGAGGGAAGTTTTCCAAGGCCATGTTCCATAGCCTCCATGTAGCTTGTTTACAAGAACATCCAGGAAAAGAAGTACAAAACTGTGGAGGCATCAGTAAAGATTGGGAGGGGGGGAGGGCAGCATGCATGCAGAAGAAAGGGGAAAAAGCAAGGGAGGGTGGGTATTTGGACCCACTTCAGGCCAAACTTCAGCTTAGGCCTGGCTGATGCACTGAGGTGTAAGAGCATCATTGAAATGAACCCAAAGCCATTAATCAATTGCACTGGAATTTGTTTCATGCGATGCCTAAAAGTTTATTCATGAATGGAAGAAAATGGCTCTTTTTGTTTTAAAATCAGCTTGGCTCTCTCTCTCTCTCTCTCTCTCACTCACTCTCTCTCTCTCTCTCTCTCTCTCTCTCTCTCTCTCTGTGTGTGTGTGTGTGTGTGTGTGTGTGTGTGTGTGTGTGAAAACCAGACAACTTTCTTCATCAGCCTCAAGGGAAGCCAGCCACTGGATGGTTTCAGACCCTGAAATGAATTAAAAGATCTTAAATGATCATCAGTCCAATGATCTGAGGCTGAAACAATGGTGCACGGAGGTCACTCTTGTATTGCATCAGCATCACCATTTCTCCCAGGGGGAAAAAACGTTTCAAACCAACATCTGTAAGTATTGCAAAAGAGTTATTATAAAGGACTGACTATAGGGAATTTACAAGGGCTTGCAGGTGTCGCCCTGCACAAACAGAACAATCTTATACTATGTTCCATCAAGCTCTGATGGCCTTGAGGAGGAAAAAAGTATTAGCAGTGTGGATCAAATGATGCGCTTAGAGTGCAGACATGACCAGGAATTGAGCCAGCGCAGACTCCCTTCACCATAGTTTGAGAAACATTTAAAGCAGAGTATTGACAGAAAGAATACTATGCAAAATATTAATGTTTCTTTTTGTGGAGGGGTAATTCAGCTATGTGCATGCTGAATGGGAACTTCAGTTTTGTACCTATATGTGTCCCATGGGTTTATGCAAAATCTGGGGCAGGAGTATACCTCTGAAACTGAAGCCAATGGAAAGCCCAATTGAATTCTCCCAACATCTCCCTAGAAATTATAGTTACTCAGCTAAGGTTCTATATCTAGGAAGGTGTGGGTACATGCATCTCAGGGCACAATCCTCACCTGGAATTAGGCCAGCACAGTTAGGCCAGCAAAGTTTGGCCAGCACAAGGGACACCATAAAGCACGTTTGGACCACTCTTGGAGTCAGGGAGGATGGCACACATCTTTACAGTGTCCCTTGTGCCGGCCAATCTTTGCTGGCCTAACTGTGCCAGCCTAACTCCAGGTTAGACTTGCGCTCTCATTGAGTAACTGAGATCTGAGTGCTGGGAACTGGCTGCAGGGATTTTTTTTACACATGGTACTCATGAACCAAATAGACTGGGCCTCGCAACAGACAATATCAGTTACCTCTTTAAGGATTCTTAAATAGCAAGTATCTGATAGTTTACAAGGGCTTTCAGGTGGGAAGAGGTTTCAGGTTTTATTGACTGTCACCAGACTGTCTTCTCTCTCCGAGATGCGTTGCCGCCCTCTCTCAAAGGCCTTGGTGTCATGTATGGCATGGAGCCAATGTCCTTGAAGGGACAGAAGTAATTATGTTATCATTAAAAACAGCAAACCTTGATTGCATGTTGGCCCCTTCCTGCCTTTGTCTGTAAGTACTGGGGAATCATTGTTTTAGGGCATTTTTGATCCCTGTTAGTGGATTACATGCTTTAAGTCTCTCATTATTGAATTACATTACATATAAAATGGCAAAGACTCAAAAGCTCCAATTTGGCGAGGTCTTTTGCATTGTGATGGCAGAAACCGTAAACAAGAATGACAAAGAATTTCCACATTTCAAGGCTTCTCTATTTTACAACTGAAAATTGACACTAATAAGTTGGAAAGAAACCTTGTGCCCTTGAGCGGAACTTTAATGGTAACTTCGAAAAATCTCTGCCTCTAATTATAATGTTTAGGGATTTGTTCCCCCCACGTTGTAAAAAGCGTAGATTTGTGCAGCAAACTAATTTGAGAGTGACAATTCTCACTCCTTAAGATCCAAAAGATGACAGTTTCTAAAATGGAAAACATATTGGAGTCATAGATGATTTGCGGTGTCTTTAATATTCAGTTGACTTGTGCTATTTGCAAAAATTGTACTCAGTAATTCACCTGGGAGCTATGTTAACACAGCTTTGCTACACTTGAAATTGCACAGGCTTGAAGTTGAATAAAACCTGATTTTCCAACTGAAAAACTTATCGTCTGATCTTATCCACCATTTGCAGTGGAGCTCGCAGTGGAGCTTTCATTCTGCTGTTGTAAATAGCGCAGCACAGCTGTAAATGGCGCACTGTGGCCGAGCATGAAGGAATTGGCCAGTGGCTTCCCATGATATGCCAATGATCTACCCAGAACATACCAGAGCAGGCAAGGTGGTGGCAGTGGTTTGGGATGAGGAAGTGTGCTGGTTTGATCTTGGCAGCAGTTGCACATGCCAGATCCTATAACCCTTCCCTGGCCTGGACCTTGCTCCCTTGTCTCCACAGACTTACACCAGCAAAATAGCTGGCATGGACCCAAGGAGACCAGAAGGCCTACTGAGAGCTAAGTAAAAAAAACGTGTTTTATTTACCTTTTGTCCTTCTGGTTGCCATGCCCACCGTAGCATGCAGCAAAGACTCCATTGGTGCTGCTGCATGCTATGGATTTAGGGGAGAGGGTTTTGGTTGGGCTGTTAACATAATGAAATAAGAATCCTATGCAGACAGTCTAGGAAGAATTACATCATTGAGTGGTATGTGTTGTGATTGCAAGCTCTGGCTCTGCCCGACTTCCTTGCATTTGTCTGACAGCCCAATCCTAGAGGGGGCAGAGCGCTGACGCAACATCCTTGTGTCGGCTCTCTGCCGTTAGCACCGACACGGGAGCGCCTAGCAGCACCCCTGCGTCAGCGCTAAAGCAACAGGACCGGCGTTGCTGGCAGTGCTGGTCCTGTTGCGCCCGTGCAGCGCTTTCCTTGCTTAGGCCGAAGCTGGCCGGCATGAGGGATTCTCTGTCCCGTATCAGGACGGGGATTGGTATAAGGGGGGAGGCGGGACTTGGGCGGGCTTGGGAGGGGCCATACGGCCACCTCCTAAGCCCGTCAACGAGGCCGTGCGGCCCCTTGCTCCAGCCTCTCCTAAACAGTGTCGGATATGGCGCTGGCCCATCGGCCTCGCCAGTCCAGCGCTTCTTAGGATTGCGCCCTCAATCTCTGCTGACAGCCACATGCATTCAAGTTGAACATCCAGAGTCTTTCTCCAAGCTGTCTGCATCCTGCAAACAGATAAATCAATGTAGTGAAGAGAGCCAGTGTGTATACTGCTTGTATGTGCAGGAGCTTTGCACTTAAGGCTGGGTGGGTGAACATATCAAGTTCATATGTGGATGAACATATGAAGATGGTAAGCAGGCATGGGCCCAACCCCCACTGCGCACAAATTCAGTCCATGAACAATCTCACAATTGTCTTGTGGACCCGGCTATAATTTGGATGATGAGTGAATGCTTGCCCTCTGTGCCTCTGTAATAGTACTATAGCTTGACTGCTCCCCTGGACAATTTGTCCCCCCCCCCAACATGGCCTGATGAAATGCATTGGATTTTGCCCAGTTTAAAAAATGTGTGTGTGTGTGTGTGTGTGTGTGTGTGTGTGTGTGTGTGTGTGT